>CAIGRM010181633.1:0-20685 GCA_903798335.1 Fraxinus albicans
AGACTTCCAAGAAACTGCACCTCCTTCAAGAGTAATATCCAACTTGAAGTGGACTTATTTTCTCCTGCACTCGATATCCAACTAGCGTCAGTATATCCTTCCAAAAATTTTAGGGAACTTTGTATATTGTAATCCAAGGTTTTTAGTTTTCTTTAAGTAACCAAGAACCCTATCGATGGCCATCCAATGTTCAGAACTTGGATTGCTAGTAAACTTACTTAGTTTACTCACAATAAAGGCTACATCGTGTCTTGTACATTGTGTCGCGTACATCAGACTTCCAATTGTACTTGTATATTCTATTTGAGCTAATGCTCTCCCATCGTTTTTGATAAATTTGATACTTGGATCCAAAGGAGTATTAGCCTCCTTGACGTTCAAGTGTTTGAACTTATTTATCACATTTTCAATATAATGTAATTGGTTCAATGTAAAACCTCCACTATCCTTTTTAACTTTGATACCAAGAATTTGTCCAAGATCTTTCATCTTGAACATGGAGGATAGAAACCTCTTCATTTCTTTGATTCAGTCAATATTGTTGTTGATGATCAACATATAGATATATTAAAGTAATTATGCTATTATTTACTTTAGTGTAAAGACATTTGTCTACCAAATTATGATTAAAACCATTTGATAGTATTTTATAGTCAAATTTCTCATGCCACTTTTTAGGGGCTTGTTTTAATCCATATAAGGATTTGATTAGTTTGCACACCTTATGTTCATTTTTCAGTAGAACAAACCCTTTTGGTTGTTCCATATAGACCTCCTCCTCGAGATCTCCATTTAAGAATGTCGTCTTTACATCCATTTAATGAACATGTAAATCATAAATTGATGTCAGTGCAAACAAGATCCTTATCGAGGTTATCCTAGCCACGGGTGCATATGTGTCAAAGTAATTTATTCATTCCTTTTGATGATACCCTTTACCTACTAATCTAGTTTTATAGGTATTAAGAGTTCCATCGGAATTGTATTTCTTTCTAAACACCCATTTGAAACCAATGGCATTAAAACCTTTTGGTAAATCAACTATTTCCTAAGTATTATTTGAAATAATAGAATCCATTTCATTATTTATCACCTCTTTCAAAAATATACAATCTCTAGAAGACATTACTTCCTTATGGGTTTGAGGATCACTTTCCATTTGAAGAAAAAAATGAGTTGTTCTTACAATGTTCTTCATAGACTAAGTAGAAAGAAATAAGTTGGGAATCTATTTCATCTGATCCTAGACCTTTTTCTTTTCTAGTTCTTTTACTTCTTCGAGGTTCATATTCAACGTCTCTTATAGATATTTCTTCTTGTGGTTCTCTAGAATTCTGAATATCTTCATTATTTTGAGATTTTCTTGCTACTAATACATTTTCGAAAAATTTCACATCCCTTGATTCTATTATAACATCTGACTCAAGGTTTTAATAACATATAGGCCTTGCTATTTAGAGTATATCCAATAAAGGAACATTTGATACCTCTAAGACCTAATTTGGTTCTCTTGGGATCCATATTCTTGCAATAAGAAAGATACCCCCACACTTTGAAATGATTAATATTTGGTTTCCTTCATTTCCATATTTCATAGATCTTATTCTTTTTCATAGGAATCTTATTTACTATATGACAAGCACTTAATAAGGCTTCACTCCATAGATTAAAATGTAATTCAAAATTCAATAACATAGCATTTATCATCTCTAAGAATGTCATATTCTTTCTTTCTACTAGACCATTTTGTTCCAGTATTCATGGTGCAAAACATTGATGAATTATTCCATTTTTTTCACAAAACATATTGAATACATTAGAGAAATATTCTCCACCTCTATCACTTCTTAAAGTTTTTAGTTTCCTTCCAGTTGATTTTCAACTTCAATTTTATATGTTTTAAAGGCACTAAAGACTTCATTTTTATGCTTTAACAAACATACAGAAGTATACCTAGAGCAATCATAAATGAAAGTAATAAAATATCTACTACCGCCTCTTGTTAGCATGCCTTTAAATTCACAAATATCAGAATGAACAAGTTCAAGTAAGTTTGTTGATCTTACAACACTATGAAATGGCTTTTTAATCATCTTTGATTTAACAAATGTTTCACATTTTTCTAAATTATCAATTTCACATTGTATTAATCCACATTTATCCACATTTAATCATTCTTTTCATAGAGCTAACTCCTATGTGTGCTAATCTACTATGCCATAAATTAAATAAATTAGTAATATAGGCAAATGATTTGTTTTATTAGAATTATCTTTAAGAATACAAAGCTTGACCATTCCTTCAGTGGAATAGCTATTTCCAACAAAGTGTCCATTATGGATTAGTAAAAGTTTTCCAGATTTAAAAACATATTTAATTCCTGGTTTTCCCAATAGGACTCAACTTGCGAGGTTTCTATTCATTTATGGTACATAAAGAACATTTGTTAAAGTGATCTTCTTTCCCGAAGTGAAGATGATTTTGACATTGCCTTTGACAATCACTTTTGATCTTCCTTCATTTCCCATTTAGATTTCTTGACCATCTTCAATGTCACGATAAGTTTTGAAAAGAGACTTATCATAACAAACATGGATAGTAGCACATGTATCATACCACTAGCCCGGAACTTTGCCTTGGATTGCATTAATTTTGCTCACCGTAGCGATAATCTCATCAATGGAATTTACTTGTCCTTCCTTCTTTGGTTGTTTCTTATCCTACAATCTCTTGCATAATGTCCCGATTTTCCAAAAACAGAGCTAGGTCCCTTGGATTTGTTTTTGAACTTCCCTCGATCCTTTTGGGACTAAGAAGTTTCCCTTTCTTTTTATACTTGTTGGAGTTGTCCACATTGTCCACGGCATTGGCTTTCGAAGAACCATCATAAGAACTTTCAGTATTATCTCTTACCCTTAACTCTTCCTCTATGCGAAGATGTTTTAGAATATCTTTTAGGGAAAAGTCTTCAGAATTATGAAGAATTTTCTTCCTATGTCCTTTCTAAGGGCCCGAGAGTTTTGCAATAATTGCTCTCACTTAAAAGGTGTCGGGAAGTTCGATCTTCACCGCTTTCAATTTGTTGACAATTATTTGCAGCTCATGCACTTAAGACAATAAGGGAATATAATGCAGAAACTTGAAATCAAAATATTTAGAAATTAAAAACTTCTTCATACCTTCCTTCTTGGCCTTATATTTACTTTCAAGTGCATACCAAATCTCTTTTGTTGAAGTGGTGTTGGTGTATAGATTGTATAATCGATTCGATAGTGCATTTAGAATGTGGCCGCAACCTATTAATTCTTCATTTTCCCATTTCTTTTTTTCTGCACGAACCTCATCAGTGTTTTTGTCCGTTGCATCAGGAATTTGCTCCAATTTTGGATATAGCACGTAGAAGATCTTCAATGTCGTAAGGAGGAATTTGAGTTTGTCTTGCCATCTTGTAAAGTTTGCACCATCAAATCTGTCCAAATGCACTAAGTCTTTATTATCATTTTGATTGTAGCGAGTGTAGATTCCGTATCCATTGTAGTAGAATGACGAATATCGTTTGAGATTGTTAGCAAAAAATACAGTAATGGAGAAAATAAAGAAAGAAGATAATGAATAAAATCCGGCAAAGACTTGACCACAAAAAATATATCGCTGTCCTCAAACGATATTTGACTCATCTACAATGCTATTTAATTGGCAAATAGTTTGTAAGATTTAACAAGCCTTTAATGAAGATCACCAAAAGCAAAGTGAATCTTCAAAATGAACAAGTGAAAAAGAGGAATTTGATTATGTAGAGGGACAAAAATTTCTTTGAAAAGTTGAATGAATAATACAATAATTTTTTATATATTTTTTTGGAAAGAGCACAACAAGTATTTATAGTTTCCAATTATCACATACGAAGTGGTTCCAATCTCAAAGCAAACGGTGTAATGTTTCATCAATAAACCACCAAAAAATTCGAAAAAATCCGACCAATGGTCATATTTTTACAACTATGCAACCGCATAGGCTATAACTATGCGGTCGCATAGTTATAGCATTTGCTGCCCGAAATATTTCGGCAAATTGCTAGGCGACCGCGAGCCTAAATGGGTTATGCGGTCGCATAGACCATTTTAGGGCACATTTTCCCTTCTTTTCTTAATTCATCTTTCATCCACTTATTTGATTTTGAATAACAAATTTACAATAGATTTTAATTTCTAATTTCAATCAACTATGGGCTCAATTTCATCTAAGTTTTACTTTCTTTTTTTTTTTTTTTTTTTTTTTTTTTTTTTTTTTTTTCATATTTTTTTTTTTTTACTTTTGTATTTTACTTTCTTTTTTTTTTTTTTCATTTTACTTATTAATTGTAGTATATTTTCACATATATTTGTTGGATTACATTTGTAAGTAAAATAATTATCCGTATAGTCAAATGCTAAATATTCAACAAGGAGATTACGATTTTTTCCTATGTAATTAAACGATGAAATATTATTTTCTATCAAAACTTAACTAATTATATTATGGCCCCGTTTGTCTCTCATTGTTCCAAAACATTGTTTGCTACAGTAAAATTATCCATCACACATTCATCCAATAAAATATTCTACACACAAACCAATAAAGTTACTTTAATTTTCAACCATCCATTCTCCAAAAAATACTATTCAATACTTCATTTCTTCTACAATAATGGGAGACAAACACACACTTAGTTACAACATTGGATGAATAATCGCGGGTCCCACTCCCTTGTGAGAGGTTGTCATCCAATGTTATAACCAAGTGTTGTACAAGGAGAATTATTCATTAAGGTATTAGAAGATGTAAAAAAGGTTTATGAAGAAGATATTTAGTAATGAACAGTGAAGAACTCGTTTGTGAAAAGTAACAGATTCGATTTGAGTGTGAAACGAAGGGGNTTATTTTAAATTTTAACCACACATTTTTTAAAAATACTATTCATTACTCTGTTTCTTCTACAATAATGGGAGACAAATACATACTATATTTTTAATATATTATGGTATGGACAAATTTACTGTAAAGTGTATAAATTCATTTCATTTTAATAAGTGTTACTTGAACAAATTGATCTAGATATGAAAATATTAATGTTTGAAACTATTTTAGTATAAAATCTATTAATTCAACTTATCTAATTTAGTATGAGTTGGATTATTTAAAAGCTTTTACTGAATGCCATCGAAAATCGATCGCTCATAGACGTTCAAAATCAATCCTTAAAACACATAATTGGTACTCCAAGTTTTACTTTCTTTTTTTTTTTTTACTTATTAATTGTAGTATATTTTCACATATTTTTGTTGGATTACATTTGTAAGTAAAAAAATTATCCGTGTAGTCAAATGCTAAATATTCAACAAGGAGATTACGATTTTTTTCCTATGTAATTAAACGATGAAATATTATTTTCTATCAAAACTTAACTAATTATATTATGGCCCCGTTTGTCTCTCATTGTTCCAAAACATTATTTGCTATAGTAAAATTATCCATCATACATTCATCCAATAAAATATTCTACACACAAACCAATAAAGTTACTTTAAATTTTAACCACACATTTTTTAAAAAATACTATTCATTACTCTGTTTCTTCTACAATAATGGGAGACAAACACAGACTATATTTTTAATAAATTATGGTATGGACAAATTTACTGTAAAGTGTATAAATTCATTTCATTTTAATAAGTGTTACTTGAACAAATTGATCTAGATATGAAAATATTAATGTTTGAAACTATTTTAGTATAAAGTCTATTAATTCAACTTAGCTAATTTAGTATGAGTTGGATTATTTAAAAGCTTTTACTGAATGCCATCGAAAATCGATCGCTCATAGACGTTCAAAATCAATACTTAAAACACATAATTGGTACTCCAAAACTTCCAAGCATGCCCCCAGGGACATGCTTGGTTGACTAGTTGACTCCCATAATCCCATCTATTTTAACCAAAATGAAAATACAATTGTTTCAATAATCAACTAAAAACTTTTACGATATTTTTGTACTTCAGTATATTACCACAGCCATTTGTGTCAATAATAATTGATAAAAGAAACACCTTGGATCATGGACTTGCTAATTCCAGACTTTGGAGGTTGAGTATTCATTTACTTGCCAAAGTCAAAAAGCCCACCCTCTTTAGATGGTTGAGGCCTAAAGATGGTGAGATCAAGTTAAACTCAGACCAGTGTAGTAAGGGTAACTTGGGTTTATGTGCAAGTCGAGGTGTAATGAGCGATGCTTGTAAAACCCGAGCTATCCTTATTAGATCATGTATCATTTTTGGATATATTGCGAGTCATATATACCGACAAGGTACGAACCAGTTAGCAAAAGTACAAGCTCTACTAACAAATTTAATTTTTCGATTTTGCTACGGGTACATCACGATGTACATCACGGTGTCCAGCCGCCGCCCCCCACATGGGGTGGGATCCACTTAAATAAAAAAATATTTTATACAAATGGGTCTCACCCCCATGTGAGATGGGTGGATACCTTGATGTACATCTTTTGATGTACAAGCAGATTTATCCTTAATTTTTTGCGCAATACATGAGTCATATAGGCAAGGTACGAACTCATCATGATAACGTCGACCAATTCAAAAGGAACCTAGGAGATTCATTATGTTGTTGAGGAGATCAAAGTCATAAGTGGCCATGTGGGTACCCAAATATTTTCCAAAGGTAATTAAGTATCTATTTAGAGTCAACAACAAATATCTTATATAATGTTACGTGACACTCTATCATTTGTCAGTTTAAATAAAGTTGACTTTTTTATCCAATCTTTTTCGTCCTCCTTATTTCGATCACTTATTTTTACTTTTTTTTGTACAAATAGTCGAAGAATCCAAACTCCCAACTAAGTTTAGGTGGAGACCTAAAAATTATGCACATAGTTGACACATCACTAGACAATTATCGTTCATTGTATAATTACTATAAGAAAAAAAAACTATATATTAATTATTATGTTAGCCGACGAATTTGAGTTCCTAGCATTTAATTATTAAAATTGTTCGCAAAAATTTCATTAGTAAAACCAGATTAGTTAGTTTCATTATTTGTCATTAGGTTGTAACATTAGCAAATCATTGGAATATTTATGTACATTTTTTAAAAAAATTATATATAAATAAATGAATACTTAACAAGGAGATCAGTCCCAAGTCTTATAACAAAATAAGGGTCAAGAAGCCTACTTCAATATTTTTCCAAGTAAACAAATCTTTAATTTTTATACATGATATTTCAATCTAGGTAGACTAACGTTAAGTAGAAAAATATTTGATATGTAACAATTTTTAATATATTATAATGTCCAATACAACATATTTTTTGAATTAAAAATTAACTTTACCCCGTCTTCTAATGACTATATTCGACCAAGGTCAAGTTGCCCTATTAAACTTATTTTCTAATAATCATGTTCCATCTTCAATCTAACTTAATAATATTCGTTGACGACTTACATTTGGTAACATCACATTCATCAATTTTAAAAATTATTTTTTAAAATTAATGACTCAAATTTTGACAACACCAACATTATTAACTATTATTTTCAAGTATGATTGTACAAATAGCAGAATTGATTTTATAATGAACTTGGCAACTGAACTAAAAAAACAAAAGTAATGCTATTGGTACATATCACTACACATAATGCTTCACATAAGGGCTTATGTGAAGCATTATGGAAAATGCTATATACAAATAGCATTTCTCAAAAAACAAAGATAAATTAAAAAATAAATAAATCCAATGGAACACTATTTTGGTAGGTGAAATAGTGCGGCGCCCCTTTCTAGTGTGGCTTCCACTATCTTCAAAAAGATGAATAAAACCCCATTATAAAGTGTGCCCAGATGGTGCAAAACTATCTAAAAGGCAATGCAAGAAATGGAAACAAATTCCAAAACCATTTTTCTCTTTCAAATCCTTATCTTCTCATACTTTATCAGCATTAATATTATTGCTGTAAGAGGCCTCGATGATATTGCAAATTTCTCTCCATGCAATGGTTCAATAGCAGATTGTGACGAAGAATTGGAGATTTTAATGGAGTCTGAGATAAGCAGAAGAATTCTTGAAGCGAAGAAATACATCTCACCAGGGGCTTTGAAAAGAGATCAGCCAGTATGCAATGGTGGTGCCAGGGGCAAGCCGTACACGGGCGGTGGCGGTTGTGTTCCTTCTCCGTCGAACAACTACAGCAGAGGTTGTCAACAATATTATCGCTGCCGGCCGGAATGATGCATAGTATATACGAATTCGGTGAAACTAGTTGATAGAAGTTCATTGAAATCTAGGGTAAATGGACTTGGAATTAACTTAAGTCACACGTGACACAACACACACACACACATATATATAGATGTATTTACGTATGTATATACACGAATATGTTTAGTTATTTTTACGATATCTGCTAAGAATTGAGACAATTGTTATGAATATTAAAGGCGAGATATAGACTCTGAAAATAAAAAAACACAAGATTTACGTGAAAACTCAAAATGGAAAAAATCAGGGGCAGAGATAAAGAATTTACTATATCAAAAGTAAGAAGTTACAATATTTTATGCTGGATCTCACAAATTTTTCTCACTCTCTATTTATGAGTTTCTCTCTATTAATTTGAATCCATCAAATATATATAATGCACCACATATTTATAATACAATAATCTTTAACATACTAGGAGAATTAATACAATGAATAGTCTAACATAAAGTAAAGTTCCAATACAATGGGTAAAATGAATACCGTAGTATTCGAGTTGAAATAGGAGTCCCAAAACTAGCCAAATCGCAAACCCCTGAAAACTAGATAAAGATGTTGCTCGAGTGGCACCCTTGCAGCTAAAGAGCAGTGCCATTGTCACTCGAGCAACTAGCTCACGCCTAGCGAGCAACCGATCTTGTTATGAGCACTCGAGCGCCAATGAGTAGCTAGCGACCGGTGCAACGACTTCTTCACCCTAATCCATCTTTTGTCTTCAACTCTTAGTAATCTTTTACTTCTTCACGACTCCTCCAAAACAAACAAACAACCAACTCACTCCAAATATACCTAGAAAAACAGAATTCGGGTCACATCGAAATTCTAATACATCTCCACATTAAATCCAAATTCACTGCAAAGAATGAAACTTATCAACAAACTCCAAATAGTATCCAAACATAACACTCCAAACAAATTACTCCATTTCTTCCACAAAGCCCCTATGTACAAACTCAACAACTGTGAACCGAATTCAAGCACACTTACCAACAGAATCACCTTGTGTACCAAACTTGCTCAAATTATCACAAACAACAAAATCATCAGGTTCACATCCAACTACATCTGAGTTACCAATTTGCTCGAATTATCCCTACAGACAATACGATTACAACTAACTCCATTTGAGTTAACGCATAAGCAACCAAATCAGCCTCATTGAACCTCTCATGAGGTCTAATATCTATTTTCATTAATATAGTGACAAGTGCATCAAACATGATCGTAGAACCCTATAGGACATAAATGGGACATTCTATGCCCCTTCATCACAATTCTGACACTTTTGTTAATTTTCAAAACTCCGCCTTCACCGGTATACATGTACCATTTTGAATTTCATATCAATTTACTTCAATCAATTTTAACTTTAAAAAGAAATACGTAATTTTTAAATTTATTTGTTTTAAGAAAAATTGTACACGAAATATTTTATTCGTATACAATTTTAACTTCACCTACGATGATCGTAGACGGTTTCAAGCCGGGATAAAGGAGAATGATTGTAACTTTTATTTAATTTATAATACGTATAAATTGCGTAAATTTTAAATTCTTTAAAAAAAATTAGATTTGTCACAAAAAAAATTGAGCAGGTTCAGCTCGGCCTATCTAAGGCTCTAGCCGAAAGCTCGGATCAAGCCTCAATTTTTTGGTTGAGCTTTTGTTTGGCTCATACCAAAAAAGTCCAAACCATTTTTGCCGAACTGAGCCCGAACTTTGAGTTTCAACTCGGCTCGACTAGTTGACACCTCTAGCCTTAGTTGTCGTCATAGCCAAAGTGGAATGGTTGTTAGACCACAAAACAGCTGCCACCTAAGGAGCTCTCATGTTGTTACAGCTTCTCCAAGCTTTGGTGTTCAATTGCCGTACAAAATTCGAATGAAATTTTGAAAATCAAAGAAGAAATGCCTTGCCATTTATAGCAAAATGGCAACCACAAATTGAACTCGAGAATGGTAGATGGTTAGAACTTGAGTTATTTTCATATACAGAATGGAGTAGCTTGCCGTTGCAGTTGAAGGCGGTGATGGCTTCGATTTTGAGATGAGGTGGTGGTGGCTTCGATTTTTCAGATGGGATGGGGTAGTTTTAGAAGATGATGATTTTTTATTCAATTATTTTAATTTTTTTTATATGGAAAGAGATAAATTTACCATTTTACCCTTATAGAAATAATTAATAATGTGGTCAAAATAATTTTCTTGGTCAACTAATGAAAAAGTGGATGGTTTCCATAGAGATGGACCTTAGCTGCATATATATATAAGGTTAGGAACCTCCTCTGGTATAAAATGAAAGTTATGGTAAAGTCTACAAAAATTGAGAAGGTTAGGGACCGCTACTGTAATTTTCCCTGAAACAATATTTTAAAAATAAGCAAGTAAAGAGATGGACCGCCTTCGCTCCAATTCGTCATGTTATCATTCATGGATTGAGCTACTTGTATATAAGTTGTTTATAGACTCGTTGACAAATGAGCTGAGGTAGTATGCATTTTGGAATAATTTAATTAAATAATGGGTGTAAATGAAATTCAAATGAAATGGCTAATGGCATATGCAGCCCAACATGCATTTGTCCCAATTTTCCTGGTTATTACAGGATGTCAAATGAAATCGAAATATAGCATTCTTAATACAATTTTAAAGTGCTCAAGATCTAGTTTTTCATATCATTAACGACACACGAAATGGTCAACCATAGCAAAGGTTACTGTGCGGCGAAGTAGTCATTTCAAATTAGTATTTTGAAAATTTCGATATTATGCTAATTTTAAAAATTTGTCAGTGTTCGCACATTAACCAAATCAACAAATCGTTTACATCATCTTAAAGCTCGTTTTGAGAACTACATCGAAAATATATCGAATGGTCTAAACGAACATAAAAATAGTTAAAAACATGTATCAAATGTACGTCTGAAAAAGTGATATTTAATTCATCTTTTCTTTAAAAAACTTTAGCTATTTCATTAATATTTATTATTTTTTGCACGACAAATTTCTTAATATAATTTGCATTACTTAATTAGAAAATTTTACATGGTATGACGTCAGAAATTTTCCGATCGTTACATATTAAATATAATTTGAATTACAAATTTTTGGCGTTATACTTATGTAAAATTTTCTAATAAAATAATGTAAATTATATTGAGAAATTTCTCATTACAAATTAGTGTAATTTGGATTACAAATATTTGATGTCATGCTCATGTAAATTTTTTAAGAAAATGATGCAAATTATATTGAGAAATTTGTTATGCAAAAATAATAAATATTAATGAAATAATTGAGAATTTTTAAAGAAAAGACGAGCTAGATGTATCTTTTTGATATATCCGTTTGATGCATGTTTAACTATTTTTTATATTTGCTTCGATCATTGATATATCTACGATGTAGTTCTCCAAACAAGTTTCGATTTGTGGATTTGATTAGCGTACAATCTTCAACGAATTTTAAAGTTAACATGCTATCGAAATTCTTGAAATACTAGTTTGGAACGACCTATTTTGATGTATCATAACTTTAATAGGTGGTTGTTTTGCCTGTCATTAGCAACGTGGAAAATTAGGTCGTGAGCATTTCAAAATGATATTAAGAGTACAATGTTCCGATTTCATTTGATATTCCGCAATAATCTTGAAAATTGAGATAAATGTATTATTGATGCTGTGGATGAATACTCCATTGGCTGTTTCATTCGAATTTCATTTACACGAATTATTTAATTATTAAATTATTTCGTCACCTCAACGCATCTATCGAAGAATTGATATTTGTACCGGGAGGTTGACACCCCCTCACTGGCCCCTCACAATAGTGGGGGGCCCACCTTTTTAAAAACAGGTGGGTCCCTTACAGTTGTGAGGAACCGGTGAGGGGGGTTGTCAACCCCCCGATAATTGTAACACATCTCTATCGACGGGTCTGTAGACAACTTCTGTAGCTCAATCCATCATTCATAATTTTGAGTTAACAAAGTCAAAACAAGACATTTACCATAAATTCAGCAACTCGTTATGGTCAACTAAATTGTTTTCTAATCAATTGCCCGGGCCCACAAAAGATAGTATTTATCTGTCCGGTTATTTTCTACTCTCTCCAGTGCTGAATATTAATTTAGCGCGACTATTTTCAAAACCTCAACCATTGAAGCGACTCTAGTTCAAAAGCGTCACCGTACAGAACTTCACAGTTATATAATCAAGCATGCAGCACTTACAAAAGAATGGTTCAAGGGGTTGGTTGGTGCACAGAAATTCACAAAAATGCAGGGGGGTGGGTTTTTTTTTTCATTTTTTATTCCGGTGGAACCGAGAGTTAGTAAATCTTCTGTGAACCATTCTGCGTTTAATTCTTATACAATAGTGTTCTCACTCTTTTTCCTTGATGTTGCCGTTGCGTGTTGCACTTTTTGAACTATAAATTTCACAAAAATTGCACACACACAAAAGATTTCTCCATTTTGGGTCCTTTTATTCTATATTTTGGTTGTTTAATTCTGACAAAATGGATGAAGAAGAGAAATTCCCACTAGAAGAAAATCAGTCCCATAAAGAAGAAGTGATAAAAAATGGATTCCGTGGAAAGATTTTGAGCCCTTTTTACTGGTTGGAAATGCTGAGTAAGGAATTACACTGGAGATTTGTGTTAGGAGTAGTGATTGTGTATGGAATTAACCAGGGTCTTGGTATGGGTTTGAGCCGTTTGAGTATACAGTATTACATGAAAGATGAGCAAAAATTGCAGCCCTCTGAAGCTCAGTTTTACTCTGGAATAATTCAGATTCCTTGGTTGGTTAAGCCCTTTTGGGGTCTTCTCACTGATACAGTTCCTATTCTTGGATACAGAAGGAGACCCTACTTCATTTTTGCTGGTAAGATGAAATGTAGAAATGATTAGTTTTTAGCGATTTGTTTTATACTTGAACCCTTGATCTAAAAACTTAAAACATTGCCTTCAACATAATCAGGGTTGCATAATTTCATTAAATGGGTGGGGTAAAGACTTGAAAAACTTGATACATGTTGAAAATTTTTACCTAAAAATTTAATATGTAAGAGAGGGTCACATCTATGTAATTTAAATCTTGTATTTAAGATTACTGATCAATTTCATATTATGTGAGCCATTGAATGAATAGAAGGAGTTGACTTTTTTTTAGAGCATTCTGTTTGCGTAAGTTTTTCTTTTTTTTCCTTTCTATTTGTCGTTGAATACACTGGTAAGGACTCAGATTGAGCACTTCTTTTAATATTGTATTGCGAGGAGATTAAAGATACTGAGATGCAAGTGTATATGAACAGATTGATTCGATGATTAAACATGATATGCAGAAATTTAGAAGCCAAATTTCAATTGGATATAATATTTAGGTATGGATTTATTTAAGGGGACTAGCATTTTGGTAATAGAAGTATATGGAAGCGTTATAACAATATGTGATAATGGTATAGTGAAATATCTCAGTGCCTGGCCTTGGGACTTAAATAATCTATGATCAAATAACATTTGAACAACCAGCAAGGAGTCTTAGCCACATAAATTATCCATTAAAGGGGTAAACATTGCATAAAGTAGCTGTGGAAAGATAGAAGAAAGATAAATAGATGGCTGTGCTTGACCAAAGAAGTTATGATATGACTCACACTTGAAAGTGCAATACATTTGTTAAATCTTAATAAAAACACGATTTATTAATTGTTTTTGAGCTTATCATGTGCATGATGTAAGTTACTCTTCAGTTTCCTTCACATTTTTCTTGCTCATAAAATTCTCTGAAATCACGAAACTATTCATAAGCTACTCAGTTCATATAACTCTTATCTAAACACGATATGAAGATATAGTGGATGCAAAAGCCTTTCCACTTATTTCAATTGCGAGGCAGAATCATTGAAGAGAAAAATGACATTTTCTATAAGATCTTGTGTCTGGCTAGTCGGGGTTATTTTGGTCTTTTCATATTTGGAATACCATTGACAGATTAGGGGAACCGAGCACGTTAATGTTCACTAAAATAACAATTGAACAGAAAGATAATTTTGGCAGATACATATCTGATGAGATCTGAGAGATAAATTTGTATAAAGAACTGAATATAACAATTGAAGTGATTGTGGAACAGGCACCTTGTATCATTAAAGTGTGAGTGGCGAATCCTCCTCCTCAGAATTCATATACTCCTGTATCTACGAGAACGATTTTGTGTTGTATAACTTTGTTATAGAACTTTACAATTTCTAAGCACCACTCAACTCCACAGAGGAATTAAATAACTAAATGTTAAAGAAAGATACGATCCTTGATATAGCTCTTAATGATTCAGGTATTCTTGGCGCTACCTCAATGATTATACTATCACTGGACACGAACTTGCACCTTGTACTTGCACTGGTTCTTCTTATGGCAACGAGTATGGCAGTGGCAGTAGCAGATGTGACCATTGATGCCTGTGTGACTGAGAATAGTATAAGTCATCCAACTATTGCTGGCGACATGCAGAGTTTGTGTGGAGTGAGTTCCTCGATCGGCCAATTAATTGGATTTGCAAGTAGTGGCTTTCTAGTTCATTTTATTGGATCAAAGGTTTGCTATTCTCCCTCTAGATTTTTCCTGTCGCATTGATTTTTATTAGGTTTTAAAATGCATTCTGATAATATATTGATTTTGCCCATCCTTTTTCTGATTGATTGTGATCTGTTTAATGCTAAAACAATGATGGGATGAAGTGAAAATATGAAATACAACTAAAAAATACTGCATTAGCGTAGACTGGTATGTTGATGAAATTGATTTAGTTAAAATGAGCTATTGAGCTCTTTTGCATTTGTTTACATTAGATATACATTATCTCGCTGCAGCTGATTCGTATAAACCCTATAGGCGATTCATTTCTAATAAAGGCTAAAGTAGTTTCTTGACTTTACTAATTGTGTCTCTTGCCTGGCAGGGTGTTTTTGGAGTTCTTAGCATTCCTATTGGACTGGTCATTCTGGTTGGGATTATGATTCGAGATCCCTTTATCCGAAACTTTTCTTATAAGCAAGTAAGCAGCTTTATATCAAGGACAGATTTTATCTATTCTTTTGGACCTTACCCGTGCAAATGTATATCTGAAATAGGTGAATGAAAAGTTTCTGGATGCTGGTAGGGCTCTGTGGATGGCACTCAAATGTTCAGTTGTTTGGAGGCCATGTTTGTACATGTATCTGTCACTTGCATTGAGTCTGCATTTACACGAGGGAATGTTCTATTGGTATACAGACGCAAAAACTGGTCCTTCTTTCTCGCAGGTAGAACTCTTTTATTTGTTGTTTTATGCCGAATTCTTTTCATAATAAAAGTTCATGAAATTAATTTGCAAAACTGAAGATCGTCGATTCCCTTAATCCATAAATAATTTTAATCTCTATTCCTTTATCCACCTGATGGTAAAAATATTGAGCTTTTAAGGAATACTTTGAATGTCAACTTGTGAGTTTTACCTCCTATTCAATTTAATTATTTAGTGTTAAAAATGTTACTTTCTTTGCACAGTTTTAGTAATGAGCTAACAAATTAAGCCTCTGTGTTAGAGATTCTTTAAAACTCATTTTTTCACAAACTCATTTTCCACTATACATTCTTCTAATAAAATATTTTTACACGTGGTCCCGTAACTTTTTCTTATTTTTAACCACACATTCTTCAAAAAAATCACTTTTCACAAAATCTATTCTCGAAAAACTACATAAAGCATGCCCTAAATGACACACTCAGTAAATTCATTAGTCCCTGAAATCTTGCTTTGTGCAGGAAATGGTAGGGTCCATATCAGCTGTTGGTGCTATTGGATCTCTTTTAGGTGTTCTTCTCTACCAAAATGCTTTCCGGAATTATCCATTTCGTCACGTGCTTTTCTGGGCACAGCTTCTATATGGTCTTTCAGGCATGCTTGATTTGATATTGGTCATGCGCATAAACTTGAGTTTTGGTTTGCCAGATTATGTAGTAGTTGTAATTGATGCAGCTGTTTCCCACATGATTAGTCGACTCAAATGGATGCCTCTTCTTGTACTTAGTTCTAAGCTTTGTCCCTTGGGAATAGAAGGGACATTCTTTGCTTTGCTTATGTCAATTGATCATGTTGGTACGCTTTCAGCATCTTGGGCTGGAGGGCTCTTGCTCCATACTTTGAATGTAACAAGGACAACCTTTGACAACCTTTGGCTGGCCATATTGATAAGGAGCCTTTTCCGAGTTCTTCCACTGGTGATTCTATTTTTGATACCTAATAGTGATCCAAATGCAGCTATCCTTCCAACCGAGATGTTAAGGAAAAAAAGGAGTGAACTTGCATTGGACAATGATATGGAAATAACCTCTCTAGTCACCAAAATTGACCATAATACGGCAATTCATTGAATCGAGCTCGTGGGAAGGATGATTCGACATAGAAACAGAGGATTATCAGTTGTTTTTCCCTGTATTTCTTTCGAACTATCTTTCATTAAACATGTATATTTCCAGCAGAGTAGCTCAAAGATACTAACCATCGCATCGAAGATGAATCTGGTGATCCGGAGATGTGCATTTCTCCTGTTTAGACATTATAGTTCACATTAAACCATTATTTTTTTATGAAGTAAAACTGTTTGATGACACGGATACACAAGTTGAGTTGGCCATAGCCTGACGCAATTTGTACTATCAAGTGGAAGCAATTAGCGGCTGGACCACAGAGGAGAAATCAAGATTCTTTTTCTGACATTGTCCAACTCATCTACGAAAGATCAATGGTTGACAAGTTCGAGACATTCCTAAGGTTGGCTCTCTTATATTTTATGTGAAAGAATTTGCAAATGATTCAGAGTTTCCTTTTATTTTAACATTTGATATTCTGAGAGAATATATTAGTATCTGATTTTTCTCAACATGCAATACAAAATTCCTGTTCTTTACTTGTTTGTAATTGATGTAGCTGCATTGATTAGTTTATTCCGACTTCGTTCTTTTCTGGAAAGTTGCTTGAATAGAAGGGTAAAACAAAAAATTGCAAGTGTGGGAATTTCTAATTATCTTTTTGTGCTTATCTGAAATTTTTACATTTTTTACAGTGTTGTCTTCATTTGGCTAGCCTAGTAGTATAATTTGAGTGAGCTACATAAAACCACCTCCCTTCTTGTCATAAACTACAAAAGAAAACTTTATACAGAACTTAAATTTGAGCCTGTCTCATAAAATACATCTTACAATACATTTGAACACTCGATAAAAATTACAAGTGGTCTTCAGATATTCTATACCTCCCTCCCCCATATCACAAAATACAAGTCTACATGTAGAATCAGAACCAAGAAGAGCGATGCACTTCTTTGAGTTGTTTAGGTGAAACTGCAAGTCTCCTTGGCAAATCCCAGTATGCTCTGTTTGGTGTCATATATGACCCTTGTATTCCTTTGTTGATAATTCCCAATAATACCAATCTCATCTTCATAAGATAGGCTTGCAAGAGCCAAACAAACTTGAGATGCATCGCTCTTGACAAAATAAAATGTCCCGGTAATATCCACATTCAGCTCGGCACCACCCTCAAACTGCAACTTAACTGTAGGAACGTTAACTTCTTCATATTCTGAGAGATTAAAGCATGTGTCCAAGATTGAAAACCCAGGTGCTGGAGGATAGCCTGAAAATTGTTTCAAAAACTCAGTTTTGACAGCCCTGTAAACGGATGGAGGAAGCCTGGTGATAACAGTCCCGGAATCAATAAGAATACTGCCTTTGCCAAAACTTGGAGCTTGTACAGCCACCCCACCTATGCTAGTTCCAGTTAGGTTAAGAATGTAAAAGGTGTCAAGCTGCAGATTTGGAACCATTCTAGTGTAAGATATGGGTGTAGAATTCTTGTAAACTGATGAGTCACCCCCGAGTATTAGTGAACCCGAAGCCTCGGAGTCAGTGTCCGGCAAGCAATAGGAGAAAACTCCTCCAAATACATGAGAAGTTTGAGAAATCAATGAGAGATCACTCCTTCCAAGTCCCATTAGGCCTGAAGCTGCCCCGAAGAGGCCTTTATTATTCCGTCCACATCCAAAAACAAAATTCTCAATTGGGGTGGTTCCAAGAAGCAGGTTATCTTGACCTAGTTCACCGCGAGTGTAGGACCCATCACCATAGGTAACAAGGTAGTTGCAAGTTGGTGGGTTATTTCCACATAAGCCCGAGTTGCCCGTGGCATATTGTAGAGATTGACAGGCTCGTGAATTGCATTGAACTGACTGGTAAGAATGGGATAGTCCGGGGTTGAAGAGAGGTTCTGGTTGGGTGTAACACGTCTTACAAGGCTGGCACTGAACCCATGTTAGATCACTCCCGCTGTCGACTATCATTGTTATATTTCGACTGCCTAGTGTGACCATAACTATGTAGTTAAGAGTCTGTAGCTTGACACCTGAGGTAATAGGAATCTGAGTTTGTGAGAGAGAGTCTGTTCTGCTGGAAACTATTTTTCTGATTTGAGACTGTAGAGACCTAACACGAATATTATCAGCAATTAAGCGTCTCTGGAGCATTCGTGTCCAGTCTCTAACTGGTCCTGAGCAGTGGTCTCGGTGCTTCATTTCCAATATGATTGCTCCATTCCGTGTCCCTAAAATCCAATATAAATGAAACCATGAAACTTTATCCATTTTCTGCACTTTATTCCTGTTGTTTGAACAAGAAACAGAAACGAATACTTTCTACTTTTATTTTACATTCACTGAATCAAATTCGAAACTCAAATGAAGTGTGTGAAAAATAGATAACTTATTCTTAACAGTTATATTCAACTCCAACTACCGTAAAGAATAACAAATGGGAGACAGAGTTGACGGTGTCTTTAATAAAGCTTAAAAGCAGATAATATCAGATTATCATAAATCAATGAAAAAGCTAATAATGTCCCAAATAAAGTATTTTAATTTAAATCTTTTCTTGCTTATACTTAACTCGATTTTTGAGAGAAACAATCCCTTTTCTTGGCTGGCTGTGCCCACTGAAATCTTTCCAAAGGAAGAAGTTCCTTATCTCCATAACTGGAGACTTCATTTGCAGAACTTATTAGCAGAAGAAGAACACAAAACAGTGATGCCCAAAGAACCATTTTTCACATAATTTTTTGAAGATAGGAATGAATTCAAAGATAAGGGATGAATTGCAGAGAAAAAGAGGAAGAAGGAAGTGGAAGAGATTCTTAGGAATTGGAATTTGGCATGAAAACAAAAGGAGAGGCTGGCTAAAGGACCCACATTTGCATGAGAAATTATTAAGATTTCACGTGCAGATACTTTGAAAACAAAGTCTTGTGTTTTTCTGGGTGCAGAGCTGAGCTTGTGATTTATAGTCTATACAATAGAATTTTATTGGTTTTGCCGAACTTCCATGGATAAGGACTCACTCATCTCTTCACGGAATCAACTGTCATAACTTACTAACCAACAGGAAAAGAGAGAGTGAGAGAGGCCCCCCAACCCATCCTAGGGGGTCGAGGTGGGGGTCGGGTTGTTTGATGTTTGTCCTTCTCACTTGTGAAAATCACGTGCATAGAACAGGGTTAAGGTCGGTCGACACATTTTGGTTTAGTTAGTTTATATATGGCTTAATGTCGTGAACAAGTCATAATAGCGTCTTTTGCTTTTGAACTAAATGGGGGCTATCCTTGATTTTTATGGAATAATTCTGTCTGGAATAATACTATCTAACACTACCACTCTAGTTAAGGTGTTAGCCTATTATAGATGGGTTCTATTGAACATGTCATAAATTTTTATATTTAATTGAAACTGTAATTTAATGTCACAAATGATGTCGCTTAGACTGATGTTAAATAGTAGTGATGCTAAATATCATTCTCTTTTTTATCGGAAGAAATTTTCTAAAAATTATAGTGCATAGAACAGGGTTAAGGTCGGGCGACACATTTTGGTTTAGTTAGTTTATATATGGCTTAATGTCGTGAACAAGTCATAATAGCGTCTTTTGGTTTTGAACTAAATGGGGGCTATCCTTGATTGTTATGGAATAATTCTGTCTGGAATAATACTATCTAACACTACCACACTAGTTAAGGTGTTAGCCTATTATAGATTCTATTGAACATGTCATAAATTTTTATATTTAATTGAAACTGTAATTTAGCCCCCGTTTGACACCCATTTTTTTTATCTCATTCTCATTCTCATTTTTCTACAGTACTCATTTCTAACCACACATTCTCCAAATAAAATAATATTACACATAAACCCAAAAATTCTTCTTACTTTTTAACCACACATTCTTTACATCAATCACTATTCAAAAACTCATTCTTCAAAATAATGGGTGTCAAACGGGG
>CAIGRM010181634.1:0-17354 GCA_903798335.1 Fraxinus albicans
ATGGTACTTATAATTATTCGAAAATGAAAACGATTCGAAAATTTAAATTCGTTTATAATGGCTGACGAACGCGTTTTCACTTTAACGTTAGGGTTTAAAATTTAGAGACATGTTTTTCGAGAAAATATAATTTTATAAAATTTAAAATTCTTGGTCGCTACATATGAGGTATTAAGTCTTAATAATTATAACAAAAGAGTTGAAATTGGTAATACATATCTTAAAGGAGTCCAAGAAAATCACATATGGTTATTGGAATGCAATTAGAAGCCGCAAATGCTCCAAATCCTCAATCGCAATCTGCAATGCATTTTTTATATAGAAAACATTGGAATTTGGACAAGGCTATTCAAGAAGAATTGTAGCCCTTTGAATTATATTTTCAACATATTTTGAATCACCCCAATTGGATATCAGGAGAGAAAATTATGATGAAAATACTAACAACTACTCAACTGACTCTCGCCCGTCGCGGCCTAGCACTCGAGCGACGTGGTTATCCAAGAACAGCAATATTCAATTTTCAAGTTGATTTTGAGTTTTTTTTTTCATCCCAAACACTATCAATGATAAATATACACCCTATGAGATGTCAAAAGTGTGTTGAATCACATTTAATTCATAAAGATCAATTTTTTATGATCCAAAATATTCACTGATTTCAAAATTCAATCACCACATATTACTTGATCCATAAATTCTTCCAAAACATCTTTTATTGATCAAACTATATTGTTTCATATAAAATTACAAGATCAAAACACACAAAATCTTTTGATCAAACACCATATCACCTAACCAACCAGAGATAAATCGATACCAGGGATCAGGAGCTGTTGCAGAAGCACAAATTCAATAGGATTAGGGTGAGGTACTAGGAGCCGGGATCTGACATCAGAGCACCCAGTTCAGGAAGGCTAATGTATAAACAAGAATTGAGATTGCTTTTGAAGGAGCACACCTCCAGTAGGATCAAGAGAGACAGTAGAAATTGAGATCAGAAGTTCTATAGATAGACCGGTTTGGACGTACTGTAAGTGCTTCGATTGATAGTGGATTACTAATTGGCAAAGTGCCCAGAGTTTTTACCCAGTTGTAGTTTACCCGTGATCGTCTTTGATGTTATTTACTGCTTTAATTGTTGATTGTCATATTTAAACTTATGACAAATTGACTTGTAATCTAATCATCTACAAATAATTAAAAAGTGATTTATTGTTTTTAATTGTGTAATTTCGCACATTAGGTTTAAATATTTGATAAATTTAAAACTTTCAGTAAGTTTTCTCAAATAGAAATTGGAAGGGGAATATTGTTGTGTTGAGTGGAACTTTTGTCTTAAACTGTTCATAATTCTTAGGTAATGGCAATTACATATTTATAGATGGAGGGAATTTATGTCGAGATTTATGGTTAGTATTGAGCTTAGTACACTCTAATTGTCTTGTTATAGTTACTGTTGTGTACAATCTATGTACGGTTCGAGCTCGTTTAATCCTCAGGATTGAAAACTTCCTATTTCCCATTTGAACCTCCTTAGGATTCCTCATTTACTATTCAACTTCGAGCTCGGTGTACTTAGCACGAGCTACAATCACTTTGCTTGACATAGTAGGATTTCACCTTAGAGTCCTATCCTTATCCAAATACAATAACTCAACAATTCCAATTAGCTTACAACTCCTACTCATTTTCGAATACTCAAGTCTTTTATATTTTTTAAGCAATAAGATTTCAATTATCATAATCCTATCAAAATTTTGCTATTTACATCTATGAATACAATCTCTAATTCATTATTCAGGTATATTTTTATAGCCTTACGCTTATATTTCTTCGCTAACTTAAGCATTGCAGGGGCAACAAGGACAAGCCCCGATACCTTTATTTCTGGTATAAGAGATTCTCTTCATGATCATCCTCAATTTTTAAGCTCGAGAATCAACATATGACAATTTTTAGTAACTCGAGAATCAACATATGACAATTTTTAGTAATAACATTGGTGTCGTTTGTGGGAATCAATTATTGTCGACCACGAAGAAAACGTGAGAAAAAGTCGACCAAAATTCCCAAAATAAAGGAAGAAGACTGCTAGAAAACTATGGACTAGAATCTCAAGATTCAAAGAGCAACTTTCCGTAAGGAGGAGAAACAGTCGGCTAGAGCAACTTTTCATGCTTAAACGTGAAGGAAAAAACCAGCTACAAAAAGAAGAAAGAACGAAGAAACCGGTCACGTGAATAGTTACCGAAGCTAGAATGTTTTGGCCACTCAAGAGGATTTTCTAGATGGTTTTATGCTATTTAGATCCAAAAGAAACCAACAACAAATAGTAGCAATGGGAAGAAAGTTCAGGGAGAGTTCAGTCTTTGATGGTTTTCAAATTCGATACATGGAATGGAGATGAGCAAAAAAAAATATTTTATGAGGGCATCATGGTCACGGATTGAAGAAGTCACTGTTATTCCACTTCACAAAAATTATCCCCAACTGTATGCACAAAAGTAGGGCAAAGGAAAACTACTTCAAAAGAAAATATGCTTGGTCGACTGAAGAAATCCACTCCAAAATTTCATTCCAGCTACATCTTCATTTTGATACATTAAAATGGATCATATTGCTAACCCAACTACTACCGTGGTGGTAACTTGCATATTGCAGCCTCCCACAATCACGTGCCGATTTCGGTAAAGTCTCCAACCCCTAGTTCCTTCTTTCTTTGCCAATGACTATGAGTGAACATCCATCAGCTAGTTTGCTGTCAACCAGGGTGTGCACTGTGCACCCTCTTTTGTTGGCTGTACTCTTTACTATGGAAAGTAGAAAACTTGAATATTTGAGGGGCCATGAAATGCACATTATTGTTCCTTTTTCACGCAACCTAATGGTACTGTCACTTGGTCAGACATTAAATGCGAACGATGACAACTTACCTCGTGTGAAAGACCTGTGAAAATAATTTTGTAACGGGTCAACTTGAAAACATACTAAACTGGTCATCAGAATCAGACCTATTTTAATGATGAGCTCAGGTGTTGCCATGTTGGGCCAAATGTTATATAAAATCAGCTTACTAGTTTACTTTCTTGGGCCATTCCTGTATATAAAAAGTTGAGGAAATTACACAAAACCATTGTTTTGAAGATTCAATTTCAAATTTTAGATATCAAGTTTCACTTTTCAAAAATCAGACATTTCATTTTTATATAAACCCTAATCATACAATCTCTCAATTTCTCACACTCTCTCTCCTCAGTCTCGACTCTCTTGTCTTTCTCTCTATTCTCTCCCTCCAGCGGCTCGTCAACAAGTAGAAGATTGCTCCGGCTTCAACGATTACTCAGACGGCAGATGCATAGATCAAGGCAATCGAACTACCAAGCCGTACCATCCTTCGCCTGTTCTCCATCTCCTCTCTTCTCCCGCCTCCTGCCCTTCTCATGTTTTGTTGCGATTTTTGAGATGGTGGTGGTGCAGGGGGTGATAGTGTACTGTGGTGGTGGTGGTGTGTTGTGGGTGCAGTGTACAGTGCTGGTAAGTTTTGAATGTGGTGGTGGATCTGTGGTGGGATTGGAGGTTGATTGGAGGTGTGATTTGGTAGCGTTGGGAAAGTTCGTGTAGTGGTGGTGGTCTGTGAGATCTGCGAGAAGCGAAGCATGTCTGTGAGATGAGACTGTGTGTTGATTTGTTTGAGGTGATGTTGGTGTCGGGAGGTGGTGTTTTCTATGACGTATTGATTTGTTTGAGGTGGTGTTGCTGTCGGGAGGTGGTGGTGATGGTGGTTCTAGCGGCGACGGTGATAGTGATGCTGTTGGAGGGAGTGGTAAGGTGGTGGTCACAAGTTGGGGGTTGGTGGTGGTCACAGATTATTTGGTCATTTTTGACCATTAAATTGGTTAATTTGTGACCAATAAATAATATGTGATCAATGAAAAAGATAAATTGTGACAAAAAAATAACGTGTAACCTAAAAAATTGTTAATTTGTGACTGTCTATTAAATCGTGACTTATAATATTTGTGATTTGTAACCGATGAATAAGTTGTGACGTATAATTTTTTTTATTTGTGAACGATAAAATAATTATGACTTATAAAATTTTTGAATTGTGATTGTAAAATAATTTGTGACATATAAAATTTCTGAATTGTGACCGTAAAATAATTTGTAATGTTTCAATATTTTATTTGTGACTAATGAACAAATTGTGACATAAATTTTTTTTTTTAATTGTGACCATAAAATAATTTGTGATATGTAAAATTTGTGATTTGTGACAAATTAATAATATGTGACGAATTATATAGAATTTGTGACCAAATTATGTGGAATTGTGACATTAATATATTTAATTAATTAATTTATGAATAAAATTTAAAAAAAAATCTGAGATTTGAAATTTTAAACTTTAAAAAATCTGAAATTTGAAATTTTAAACATTATCTCTTAAATTTGAAATTGGTGAAACTTAATCTTTTAGTTGTGAAATTTTCCCCTAAAAGTTCTTGCCACTTGGTTTCTTTAATGGGCTGCCATTTACTTTTATTTGGGTCTTCACACAAAATTAGATTTGGGAGTGATTTGGGGATTTATTTTTCCCTAGACGTCTGACTAAATAGCCGAGCTACTATGAATATCTTGCACTTGTTATTTTTGATGGATCATTGCCAATTGCATCTCTCTTCTGCAATGGTACTCTATTTGGTTCTTTTTATTATGCTTGGGTATATCTTCTCATGATAAAATGACGAGACTCGAAGACAGAAAGAACTCCTGATTGGTCAGGTAACTCCAAAAATGGTTTCTACTGGTGACGTTTATTCTCCATGTGAAAAATAATTTACATGTCATGAAACTGTGTTGGAGATTGAACATTTGTAGAATTCTAAAAGGGGATGATGATGGAGTTTAATTTAATTGTTGTAAATGAATTGCTATCCTATCTTTACCCCACATATCTTGAAAATGGTCATTGGCACGCACCATGTATTTGGCAAAAATGCATTGCCCTGATCTCTTCTATTCACGGGTACACTTGATCATCATCTCTATTATTCAAGGCAAGCTCTAAAATCTCGCATCTTTTAAGGCGAGCCTTAGCTTATAGTTTTCTTATTACTGAAGGCGAGCCTTAGCTTGTAGCTTTCTTATTAATGAAGGTGAGTCCTAGCTCGTGATTTTCTCATTATTGAAGATGCGCCATAGCTCGTGGATTTCCGTGCATGCATCTTACGACCTTGCCTCGTGCAAGAAGCTTACTTGTAGCCTTGTCCCGTGCAAGAAGCTTACTTTACAGCCTTACCCTGTGCAAGAAGTTTACTTTATAGCCTTGGCCCATGCAAGAAGCTACTTTACAGCCTTGCCCCGTGCAAGAAGCTACTTTACAGCCTTGCAGTGTGTAAGGAGCCTACAACTTTGCCTCGTGCAAGCAACTCAAAGCTTTTCCCCGCGCAAGTACCAATACCCTTGCCTTACAAAAGCACCTCTAAGTTTTGTCACGTGCAATCACCCTTGCAAATACTTTATACATTCATGCAAAATTAGTCCTAAAAATCATCAAGTAAAATGATCGACCTTATAAGCCGTAGGCTTGCTTTCCTAGATCTATGTGCTCGGGGGCCTATCAAAACATCCTTCACTTGGCCTCAAGCAGTCAACATTCAACCCGAGCAATCTACATCTCATTTTCGAATCTCGAGCATTCTAAGCAACATCCCCGAGTCTCGAACATGGATGCACGGGGCCAATGATGTGTACAATTTATGTACGGTTCGAGCTCGTTTAATCTTGAGATTGAGAACCTCCTATTTACTATTCTAAACCTCCTCGGTATTCCTAATTTACTATTCAACTTTGATTTCGATGTGCTTCCCTAGCACGAGCTACAATCACTTTGCTTGACATAGTAGGATTTCACCCCTGGAGTCATAACCTTATCCAAATACAATGACTAAAAAATCCCAACTAGCGTACAACTCCTACTCAAATTGGAATACTCAAGTCTTTTACTTTTCTTAAATAGATAAAGTTTCAAGTATCCTAATCCTATTAAAAGTATGCTACTTACCTATATAAATACATGCTCTAATTCATTATTCAAGTATATCTTTACATTCAATTTATGAGGACACACCTCGATACATTTATTTCAAGTACTGAATATTTTGTTTGTGATCATCTTCAATCATCAAGCTCGAGAATCAACATGAGACAATTTTCGATAACATCAATTACAAATCATATTGGTGTCAAACTGAATTATAGTATCCCAAACTTTCATGAAATTTTAAGAGGGAAATAACTGAAAGAGGTTAAAAAGATTGGAGATCAAAATGAAAAAAAATCCAATTTTAGATGGACTTGAGTGAAAATCTTAAATCACACTATTCTTAGGTCATATATCTGCAGAATATTTCTAGTGGCTTAAGGTAAGGAAAGAATAAATCAATTTATATTCCAAATTTTGGAAGAGAATATTAAAAATTGAGCATGTGTAGAAGGTATATGAAAATTGCTGGGTTTGAGTGCCCATATGTATTTTTGCTGTAAAAAAATGATAATTTTATAATAAATAAATTATATTTTATTTATCTATTGTTATTGTATTTATTTAATATTGAGCATGCGAATAAAATTGTCGATCATCATTTGTGATAATATAAGAGGGGTACTTGCATTTAGAAGCTTTGCGAAAACTTATATCTTGATCATAAATAAAAATGTTCACAACAAATGTGTGAGGGTTGACATCTTGAACTGGAATGTTGTAGTGTTGACTATTTCATCATTCGAGTATACAATTTTTCCTTATTGCATCAGTGACACTAGTACATTTGGAGTGTAGTGAACGAATCACGTATCGAGTTTAATTTTATAGTATGAGTGTTGAAAGAGTTAAATCTCACTTGATCACTGTGTATTTTATTTAAATTCCTTGATATTGTTGTATATATCTTTTATTGAGTTCAATGGTTCTTTGACTTACCAACAAGTTAGATCAATTTTGATTCGTGTTGATTGTTATTGATTATTTCAAGTTGTAACAAAATATGTGAATTACAATTTCGTCATCTTGATCTAATTTTCTATTTCAATTAGATGCAAAATTGTGAACCCAAAATTGGGACTTAGGATTCTTTCATTGTAATTTTTCAATTCTTTCAGTTTTGTAAGTATCTTGTATAAAGATTGAGAAATTGGGGATCAGCCGTGTAAATACATCTTGATATTCAAAATGCGTGTCACTCCCTTCGCGAAGACCAGTAGGTCTATCGATCACTCCTGTGGACATGGGTTATCGGATCCGACCCAAAACCATACATTGGGTTAGTGCACGAATTCGGGACGATTTGATGGGTTGGGTCAAAAAAATTATTTATTTATTTCGAGAATAATGGATGTTTGGTTGCCAGGGTAATGATCGTCTTGATAGGATGTTTGGTTGCATGAATTGTTGTTGTTGGAGTCCTTCGATGATTTGAGTTGAAGATTTAAGGGAAAAATAATAATAATCACTATACTTTTAAAAATACACTTTCAAAATTACCGAACTTATAAAAAAAAAAATTCAAAAATCAGGTTATAAATTGTATTTATATAACCTAAAAATAATGTGTATATGGATTTATATTATAAATTATGTGACTTAAATTAAAGAATCTTTTATTGATAATTTAGGATATTCTCTTTATCACTCTCCAAAATAAAGCAATCAGCTAATTTTTTCAACTTTTTCTCTCACTTTCCATAGCTTTACCAATCTTCATCGGCACAATCTCACCTTTACAGACATTCCATCGCAACTGATGAATCAGAATCTCAAACTTCCAGAATCGAAAAGTAGTTTAGCCACAATTTCAAGAATTTTAAATTTCAAAAATATGGAACTTCACAACATCCATGAAATCAAAAGTGAACATTCAATTGTTGGTTTTTTTAATCTCAATCGTGATAGTTACTATATCACCCGATCTATACACTTCCTTTTCAGCCTCCGATTTTAGTTGTGATCTTATATTGGTTGATGATATTTACAAGATTCACTTAATAAGGTGATGGCAATCCTCCACTAACAAGTCGATTTTGTTAGGTGGAGTTATGTCCAATATCCTTTCTAATATGGTATCAGAGTAGGCCCAATTTTGCAATATTAGGAGCACCCAATATCGATTTGTTCACAATTGTTTGGCATGGTTCACGCTGTGTGTGAGGAAACATATTAGAATCTCACATTAACTGGTGATATTTACAAAATCTACTTAATAAGGTGAGGACGATTCTCCCGTAACAATCCAATTTTGTTAGGTTGCGTTAAGCCCAATATCCTTTCTAATAGCTCAAGATCATCTTTTTAAAAAAAATTTCTTATCCCTGGCGATGAGGCTAAAGAAAGATAATCTCCGATAGTTGTACTTTCTGGCAAAAAATTCTAAAATTGTGGCCACCATCCACACAACCTTGTCATTACACTAGCTGAAAGTGGAAGCGTGAATGGAGCTGGAAGTGGAAATGTGGATGGATTAGTCTAGTCAGTTTGTTTGTTCCTTTAATAAACCTATAAAGTGTTGATGTTTAGCTTAGTGGGGGTTGGTTTTTCTAATTCTTAGCTTAGTTTTTTATTCTACTTAACAGTCTGTAAGACTTATATATTGTCGGAGTTATCATCAATAAAGGCAGTGAGTTAAAAGTTCATATCTTCCATCTCATTCTTCTCTTCTTCCTTTGTCAAATGCAAACATATCATTGGTATTAGAGTACAGTTCCGATCATGGATAATTGCGGAAAAACAAATTCGGAATTTCGTTACGAGGTGAACAAAATCTTAGCACAACATGACTCGAGCTTCGATCAAGTTAATCAAACTTTGATCAAGTTAATGCTGCCTTACAAATAGTGTTAATCAAGCTTCGATCAAGTTAATGCTGCCCTACGAGCCTTTCGGAGTCCGTACACTAGCCAACCTAAAATAAACCCATTTGCCCCAGGAGAATCCTCATATTTTCACCAAATGAGCTCGTTCAAACACGAACAATGACCACCATCATCAACACCTCAAACTTTCCTGCCCAAAGTTCAACGGCGACGACCAATCTGCTTGGGTTTACAAAGTAGAACAATATTTTGATTTCCAAAATATTGCATCTAACCAACAAGTTCAACTAGCATCCTTCCATCTATAGGGCGTCATCCTGTAGTGGCACCGCTGGTTGATGAAATTTCGCGGACTACTTACATGGAATGAGTTCACTAAGGTTGTCCTTCTTCGTTTTGGTCCAATTGATTATGAAGACCAATTAGAAGCTCTAACTTGGCTTAGACAGACCTCAAATGTAGCAGCTTACCGGGAAGCTTTCGAAAATTTTTCCCACCTTGTTGATAGCTTGCCTGAAAGTTTTCTCATTGGTTGTTTTATTGCAGGACTTCGAGATTGCATTTGTCTGAATGTAAAAATAAAACAACCTAGCACTTTGACGGATGCGAGAGGATTTTCCCAACTAATCGAGGAAACAAATCAGTTACAAAAGAAAGCAAGCCAACCATTTCGTTCTCAACCAGCTTTGGTGGCAACAAAGGTAAACCCCATCCCAAGAGCTAGTGTATTAGGCCCTCCTCGAACCATCTTGGAAATCCAAGTTCAAGTACTTTTCTAACCACATTTCGACGAATCACCATTCAAGAGGTGCCAAAACGTCGAGAAAAAGGTTTCTATTACTATTGCAATGATAAGTTTGTTCTGGCCATTGGTGGGAAGGTCAACAAATATTTATGATGGAAGATTTACCTCACGCAAGCTTTCACGAAGGTAATTCTACTGGACATAAACCAGAAAGCCAAGAAGCTATGCCTGAAATCTCCTTCCATGCAATTGCTGGAACTAACCATCCTCAAACGATACGTGTATTGGGTAAGCTGAAGAACAAGAATGTGATTTTACTCATAGATGGTGACAACACCCATAGCCTTATCGACCAAGCCATATTCACCAAGTATGGGTTACCAGTAATTCAAGATAAGAAATTCCAAGTCAGGGTGGCCAACCAAGAAAAAAAAGACTTTGCTGGAAAATGCCAAGCACTCACCTTCACAATCCAAGGTAAACCTATCACATCAGATTATATATTATAGCTCTTCATGTTGTAGCATGCCAATTAGTTTTGGGGGTACAATGGCTGGAGACTCTCCGACCAATTGAGACAGAATATATACAACAAATTGTTGGGTTTTGATACCCAATAAATCCCGAAAGATGACGATAAACCGATGTTGGATATTTTATCAATACCAAAGTGACGGTTCGACTCGAAAATAATTAATACACCTTTGGAGGGCCTAAGTTTTAGTTGGGCTGGTAGCTTGGTTAATGTATGGATTTGGTTATAATTGTTAGCCCATTAACTTGGCCTACTATGAGTGAGTCTTGGCCCAAAATTAAACCTAATGCCTACATATAGCCCCTGTTTGAAACCCCTTTTTTGCCCAATTATCAAATTCTGCTACAATTCATTCAGACAAGCCTCCCCCAAAGTCAACAAAGCTGTCAGGAATCCAATTTATACAAAATTCCTTCCGTTGTAAATTTTTCCTTTTTTGCCCCTACCTTGCATTCGTTCTCTCTCAAGCACAGGATACCCATTTCCTTTCTTCCTCTCCACCAGTTGCAGAAAGTGTCATGGCGAGCTCGCGAACAAACAAGCGAAAAATTGGAACCAGTTCTCTGAAAAATCCAGGTATACATATGGCATTTTTCACTATCCCAATCGAAGACCCAACTAATTTTTCTCCTTATCGGTGTCCGTATTTACTTTAATGTTTCACCTTCTTCTCTTGTGTCGTGTTCCAGGCAGTGATTCGGTTGGCAGTCCGGCAACAAACCCGCAGTCTAGGACGAAGTAGTGACCGATTCCATGGACCACGACTTCTCCCCGTGGCAAACTTCGCCCGACCAAACGGTAATCCATTCCTCGTTCAATCTCTGTGAATGAGCAAATAATTCAAAGCATTGAAAATAAGAAAGCACTTGTATGAAAATCTGGGCTTGAAAATTGATTTTGTCTGCTGTGGTTGAAATGTTTAGTCAAATTGTACATAACATTTTAACAATTTGGGTGCGAACTGATGGAATAAAAAATTCATGGCATCATATATTTAAGATGCACGTAGAAGACGTGGGATTGGACGGATCTGATGTAGCGGTGGCTGATTTTACGATTCATCAAGGAAAAATTCTGCTCATTGTGATTAACTTCAATGGTTTATCAGTACACTTCTAATTAAATTATTGGTCCAAACATTAATGCCATTTTGGTTGCCGGACTGTAAATTGTTGACTGCACTGAGCTAAATATCATGAGTGCCAAGGTATATTGGTATAACATTTGTCCCTTATCGAATGCTTCATATCAATTTCAGTATTCCTAGTCTGTACTCTGTATAATAAAAAGGAAATGTGAAGCTTTATTTCAAGAATTGACGTCTGCGTAATGAGTTCAGGAACTTCAATTATTAATTCATGTCCCACCCCTGGAGGACTGTGAATTTAAACTTACACAATAAAACCTAAAGTCTTTATTATTTTTAACCAGGTCTCATCGCTTAATCTGCAACCATCTCCTCTTATAAAATTACAAGACATTTTAGCTCGTGGAGATGCATAACTATCTTCCACTACAAACTTGATTGTTCATTGTACAGTCCACTATTATTCAATACTAACGTTAGTTTCTTAAACTTCATGACAGGATATTCCGAGAAACTAACTTAAAAATTTTAATCAGCACCCAATTTAGAATTTTCCCCCTGTAATGTTTATGGATTCTACTTATGCCTTATCAATTTGTCGTTTTTTTTTTATCAATATTACTTGACTCATCATGCGTGTTTCCCATGGCAGCGGTTCGCAAGTGGGAGCCCACATCGATTGCACCCTGATTCTCCCAAGTCCCAGGCAGCCCCTGGCGTGGTGCGTAAGATGGCGAGGTGGAACCAGCTGGAGCACAAAGTATTCATTGACGCCTGCGAACTTGTCATATCTGAGGGCCACCGACGAGGCAAATGCTTCTCCTCGAAAGGATGGCATCGTATATCGGACATGTTCAATGCCACGACGGGGAAGGATTGGACTACATCGCAAATGAAGAACTATTGGAATAAACTATAAACATATCACAAGCTTCTGTTTGAGTTGCTGCGATGCACTGGAATTGAGTACCGCTCGGGTACCGGAAGAATTCACGCCCCTGACCATTGGTGGGAAGCAAAAATGAAGGTATTCGTTCACAATTTCATGAACTTAATCAGATTACACGACTACTAGGCAGTAAAACGTTGCACACTTGAACGATATTAATGTTGTTACTTGGAGTAATTTTCACACACAGGGGCTTCACATGTTGCAATTGCGAGACGTAGTTTAATCCCATGATTTTTTTGTAATATCATTAGTACATGATGTTCATTGTTTTGGTATTGATTACACTTGCTGTTGGTGGTGATTGAACATGATGTTTGTTGTGTTGGTATTGATTGTACATTTTTAGTCCGGGTTATTATTTGAACGAATGGATACATGCACATCCACAAGTGACTAATTATTTCGCACTCCAATGTTATTTGCCGTCTACCTCGTCTATGCAGGAGAACCCAAAGTATGCGAAGTTCAGGAACTTCAATTGCACCGAGATTTATGACACGTATGGCAGATTGTTCGGGGATACTGGAGATTCGACCAAGTATGCGTTGTCTCCAACAAAGTTGTCGCACCGTGGTTTTGATTTGGGCACAGACAGCGACAGAGAATATGGAAGTGACAAGTTGCCCATTAACGCGGAGGCAACAGATTCAAGTGGCAGTCCAGTCGAGAGTCGAGCAAACTCGTCAATGAACATATCTGCACACAATAGTGGGGATAAAAGAAAAACCAAGCACATAAAGGGGAAAGCAAAAAAGAAAATGTTCGGTGCACGAGAGGTTTCAGCGTCCCTTGAGCAGATGGTTAGTGTCGGAACGGATCTTGCTTCAATTGCGCGCTCTTATCGTAAGGCAGAGATGACAATTGGTGAATGCGTTGAAGAACTTCTGTCGTCTGGCCATGTTCAGGAAGGTGATCGGCTCCACCTCTTTGCCTTATGGTTCCTACGGGACAAAGACAATTGAAACTCGTACTATGCTGCGAAGACACCTTACTTGAGATTTAAATTCATCGAGTACTGTTTCAAGCAAGACAATATGTCCATTAACCGCAAGGATTGAGCGCTCCTTCCGGACGTTTACGATGAGTTTTAAATGTTTTTCAGATGTTGTAGGCCGACACTTTCATGTGGACATCACCTATGTTACATTTTCCTTTTTTTTATGATTTCGTGTATCGTAGAAACTTCGAATTTTGTTATAATCTGAATTAGCTTGTCGATGCACTAACTTCGCACGGGTGAAATGGCATGCCGAAATTTGTGTGTCAGTCATACATCTAAGAGCCACAGGGAATATATTCCCCGCATCATGATCACAATTTCTGCTTATGCTACAATTTCGATTATTATTTCCAATCCCACTGTAGTAGTCTCACCCTTTTGATGGAGCATTTTCAACAAAATAATAGGGTATAGAATAAGAATAAAATTTGAATTTCGACGTTTTACAATTTCATGCATGTAACAATAGAAAATATTTTCCAAACTTAACATTATTAGGGCCACCATCCAATTTGCTTTTTTGAAATAAACAATTGTCAAAAGACTGTACGGAGGAAAGAATGGTGTTTGAAATGGAATGCATGCCACAATTACTTTTTTGTTATTCCAAACTTACATGATTACTCCAACCCTGGTTATTCACTTTTTCAGAAAACCAATAGGTTATAGACTGCAGGGACTAAACAATTGCGTTTGAAAATTCATGCATGCTACCATTCCTTTTGTTTTTTACTCCAGAAAAACATTATTACTTCCACCATTGTGATTCATTTTTTTCAAAGAAACAATATGGTATAGACTGCAGGGAAGAAATAATGGTGTTTGAAATTTCTTACATGCTACAATTCCCTTTTTGTTTTTCCAAACGCACGTTATTGCTCGAACGTTTTTCATGAACTTTGTCAATAGAACAATCGATTATTCAAGAACAGGATACTCCAATAATTTGCGAGACCTGTGCTACAAGTTCTATAAATGGCAAGTGCACGAGAAAAAGAAATTATTGCATGAGTCAAAACATAGAGTTCATAATTCTTTCAAACACTCCATCCAACTTGCGACAAAGTATTTCATACGAACATTAGAAATTGTTGCATAACGTAAATTAGTTCGAGACGATGTCCGATATTTCAGATGTGTACACATCTTCAGAAACAGACTGCGACGTTCAGTCGATGTCTGATTCAGATACGAGTTCAGATGAAGATCTGATGGAGCATTTAGAACATGACATTATCACTTGGCTCCGATACTGTAGAATAGCACAGCGAATTGTGCACAACTACTTGGTACCAAATAGAGCACGTAGGTTTTTATTCCCGATAACTCGATGCGGCCACATTTTTATGCTACAAAATTTGCATGTGTATCCACAAACATGTTTCCAGGAATTTAGGATGTACCCGCCAATGTTTATGTACTTCACGCATATACTTCGCGACGACTACGGACATTGCAGCAGCGCAAACATAGACATATATGAATAGGTGGGAATGTTCTTATGCATTCTAGCACACGGCAAAGGATACACGGCAAAGGATATCGGCAAGTCCGAACGTTGTTCGGTCATTCGTTGCAAACGATCAGCCATTACTTTAAGACGGTGCTGCGTGCATGCGTGGCTTTCGCGGCAACCATGATTAAACAAGATCTATGTTACAATGAAGGGGCAGCTCACCATCATCCTAACGTCGAACGATATCCTCTATTCCAGGTTATTTTGTTAATGTTGTAGATCGTAGAACATGTAACCCACATATTCAACCCGTTGTGATCATACTCTTACATACTATTATTACAGGATTGTATTGGTGGATAGACGGAACCCATGTGCAAGCTGTGCTCCCTCGTAATTTAAGGGAGAACTACATTGGAAGAAAAGGGATTCCAACCCAGAATGTACTGGCCGCCTGTGATTTCAATCTCTGTTTTATGTTTGTACTGCCGGGAACCACCGGGAACACACACGATAGCCGCATTTTGGCACGTGCTGTGCATAGTCAATAAATCAATTTTCCCCAACCCACAAATGGTAAATACTACCTGGTTGACTCTGGTTTCGCAAACAGGCCTGGGTACATGGCTCCATATAAGGGCTCTGATATCAGATATCATTTTCAAGAATTTGGCAACGCAAGGGAAAGACCATGCCGTCGTTTTCGAAGTGCACGAGAGCGGTTCAATTTCCATTACTCATCATGCCACAACGTGATTGAGTGTGCATTCGGCATTTGCAAACAACGATGNTTGGAAACAGAGATGGAAGATAATTGATAGAATGCCTGGGTATAATATGAGAGCGCAAATAGCTGTTGTCGTGGCCACAATGGGTATACATAACTTCCTTCGGAGAACGGTCGGCTGGATGAGGGTTTTCAACGAGCCGAAGAAGTTGATGACGACGAAGTCGAGATAGATCTGTTGATGACGACGAAGTCGAGATAGATCTACCTGATGAAGAAGATGAAATTGTCGCCGAGCTAGATGCAATCGTTGAAGAGGACATTCTGTGGCTGCAGCTACGCGATTACATGGCGCAGGCATTACGTTAGTAGTTTCACATCGTGCCCATGTTTTGTTCGAGCCGTATCGTAATACTAGTCTTTTCCCATGCTGATGTATGCGAGATCGTTTATTATTATTTCGACCAAGTATTTTTTTTTCTTTTTCGCGTACATTTTTAGTCCGGATTATGTAATGTAGCGGATTGAATATTTTTGCCCTCAGACAAGCATTAAAAATCTTATGCATATGGAATGCATGTTCAAACTTGTGTTAAAATTTGGAGAAAACAAACCCACCTAACACATGGTAGTTGGAGGGCAATTTTGGAAACCCATTTCACATGTGCATAAGAAAAGTCAAATTTTTACAACTTTTGTTGGACCATTCAAAGCACAAATTGGATTGGTGTGAAGGTGGGGTCCCACCAGATTTATGCTAGAAATGGGTAAACAATTGGTTTCCTGTCAGACAAAACTGTAGTAGAATTCAAAATTGGGCTAAAAACGGGTGTCAAACAGGCACATATATAGCCATGTGTTTTCTCTAGGGTGTATAGGTATTGTGCAAGAGTGTGGAGAGAAAAAGAGAATGAGAGATGTAGCCGAGAGAGAGGGAAACGACAGCCGGTTTTGTAAGGTGAATTGAGATAGATTCAACCATTGTTTCTTCTTCTCCCTCCTCTATTTGTAGCTTGCAAATACCACCACCAAGTGTCTACTTTATGGGGATAAAACTAAGGCAACCAAAGGTATTAAGGATTGTTGGGTCGAGTTGGTTGATTGGTGATCGTTTGGTTGATTTTTTCGAGTCCAAAATCAAGATTTCTTGAAACTCAACAACAGAGCTCATGTTGTTGAGAAATCTGTGATTTTTTTACCAAAACAGGCTGAAAAATTAGCAGAATTGGAGGCAGAAAAATAGAGATAGAAACTGCCCAGTTTTTTTTATTTTTTGTCCAACCCGTTTTCACGTTTTACAGCGAAACTGATTACCTTTTGGAGAAACGGCGACCACTGGCGTGACGTGCAGGCAGAGGAGGTCCCGGAGGTCAGGCGTGTGTCGTCGATGCGTAAAGCCCACTAACAGAGAGCTTAGGCAGCGCGTGAGGGCACGTGGGAGGTTTGCCGGCGACAACGTCTTCAGGCAGAATGTTTCTGGTGGCGTGGCAAACCTTATGGTGGTGTCCGTTTTCAGTTTCGGATGATACGGTGAAAATTGGACGATTTTTCCCTTTGACGTTCGGGTGTCGGGTGTTTTTTTGTGTTGCTACAGTTGCCGGAAGCTTTAGGACGGATAGTGATAGCCCTAAAGTTGTGAATTCATATTTATCGATATTTACAAGCCTTCTGATGTGGTCCGCTCGGTATCGTGTTCTTTACTTTTTATTATTGCAGTTATAATTATTGTGTAGGATAACGATTTACTTTTCGAATTAGAAGTTATCGTCTGAGGTGACATTAGATTTGGGATTATCGTGAAGGGCTAATCATTGCTTGTTGCTAGACCTATGAATTATTTGTTAATTATTTGCCTTAAATTCTTCTTGAATTTGTTGTCGATTTATTTTTCATTATTTAGAATTGCACGTGACCTTAGGAAAGTTTACTTGACTATTCTGTGTGAATTGTGTCAGTACTTTACTTGTGGTCGTTATTG
>CAIGRM010181670.1:0-24008 GCA_903798335.1 Fraxinus albicans
GTTGATGACATCGTTATTACTGGTGGTGATCTTACTGAAATATCAAGGCTCAAAAATATTCTTCATACACGGTTTTCTGTTAAGGATTTGGGGATTTTGAAGTATTTTCTAGAATTAGAAATTGCGTAGTCAAAAAATGGCATATTTCTAATCCAAAGAAAATATGTATTGGATTTGTTAAAAGACACTGGACAATTAGGTGCTAAGCCAGCTTAGATGCCTATAGAGTGTATTTTCAAATTAACACTTGATGGCAATCTATTATCTGGTGTGGGTGAATTCCAAAGATTGATGGGTAGACTAACTTACCTCACAATTACTCGACCTGATATCTCATATGTTGTAAGCTTTGTTAGCCGCTTTATGCATTCTCCACGAGTTGCACATATGGATGCCGTTAATACAATTTTGCACTATCTTAAGAGGTCACCTCGAAGAGGTATATGGGTGCGTAAAAATGGTCATTCTCTTAATTCTGCTTGTACAGACGCAGATTGGGCTGGTAGTGCCGTTGATAAAAGATCTACCTCTGGATTTTGCATTTCTATTGGCGCAAATTTGGTGACTAGAGGAGTAAGAAGCAGAACGTTGTTGCACGCTCTAGTGCTGAAGCCGAATATCAGGCAATGGTTTCTACTGCTAGTGAAATTATTTGGCTTCGCTCCTTGCTGAAGGATTTGGGATTTGATTCGTTACAACCCTCCCAGATGTTTTGTGATAATCAATCTGCTATACATATTGCTTCCAATCCAGTTTTTACGAGCGGACAAAACACATTAAAGTTGATTGTCATTTTATACGAGAACAAGTCCAAGCCAAGGTTATTTGCACTCCTTTCATTCATAGAAGTGAGCAATTGGCTGATATTTTCACCAAAGGCTTATCAGCTGTCAAATTTCATGAGATATTGTCCAAGCTGGGTTTTATCGATATTTTCGCACCAACTTGAAGGGGAGTGTTGGAGAAGAGAGATATTTGGTGATTTGAAGAATGTTTGATAATATTGAAGAAAATATTATTGCATGATTTGGAGAATATTGGTTGATGATAATTGGAATGTTTCCATAATTTATTATATTCTTTCCGTAATTGTCTTATCTTTAATAAGGCAATCTTGTTGTAATATGACTACATATATGTGTCATTGTAACACTTCGGATATAAGTGAATATAGTTTTCTCTCTTCTCCCGTTGTTGTAAGTTTGTCACACTGGCGTCGAACCACGTAATCTTTTGTGTTCTTTCTTATATATTGAATTCTTCAATTATAATTAATTTCCTGCTTATAATGAATGAGAGACTAGCAAGAAGAAACAAAAGTAGAGAAGCTGAAAGTTGAGAGTACAGAAAGGAATGAGAAACTGGCCTTCCATCAAATTCAGCAAAGATTTTCACTTTTTTGAAGGGCTGATCATTCTCAATGGCGTAATCTATGAAGTGAAGACGCAACAGATAGCACTAAGACAAAGTAGGAGAATCTTGTATTTTCTATGATGAGTGGAATAAATCACAACATGATTTGGGTACCATTTGTGTTGGTTTTGTCTATCTTATTATAGGTGTCAAAATGAGTCGAAGAGTTTAGACCTAATAAAGCCAGGTTCACTTTGGGCATGATCGACTTGGGCGGCCAGCCATAAGAACCTCCAGTGGGCAAGCATATTCACATCCTTTACCACTAACGCAATCTTCATCAGTCCTAGAAGTTATGCAATTCATTGATCAAGGTCTCACATACTAATTAATTCCTACAACTCCTTTCAATCGAATTTGTTGAGATCAAAAGTGAAAGAAAGGTTACATATTTTAAATTTTAAGACAGATGCACTAAAATAGATGTATTTGTGCATATACTATTCAAGAAACATTAAAATATAAAATAGTTGAAAGGAATATTGACACAATGATGCAATGACCCACTGGGCTTATTAAGTTGGCCTAGCTAGAATTAATTGAAGCCTAACTAACTAAAATCTGTTTACTTGGTGCAAAATCGTGTTTTGAGAAATTGTTGAAAGTTGTGTTTCACTTACCTGATTTTGGAAGCCTCAGATGTCACCACGTGTAGCCTCCAACACCTTTGGATTGGTGACTGTTAAGTGACTCTTTTAAAAGGGCTTCTAGGGTTTGAGTTCTACTCTCCTGACTTCGAGACTCTTGCATTTTCTCTGTGCTCTCTGCGACGTTCTCTCGTGACCTCTCTTCTTCTGTAGAAGTCAAATATACTCATTTGATTTCTGATTTTCTCTCAATAGGTGTAATCTTGTGTGATTTCTCTGTTTGAATATTTGTTCTTGTGTGAATCGTGTGTTACGTCTGAAGAGAGATCTTGTACTTGTGTGATATTGGTCTAGTCTGAGTGTCTACCTTTGTATTTCTACTTTGGGACTTGATTCAAGCATAACTATGGTTATTTTTCGAGATTGAGGCACTGATTGTATGAAGTTTGATATGTGGGCTTTCGAATAATACAAGATACGGTTCTTTTTCATTTTGTAGTTTCTTGCTCTTATGATTTCATTTTTTGTTCGAGTTATTTACAGTTTATTGTGTTAATCATTTACACTTCATTTTGGTTTCTTTTGGTATACATATTATTGTTGATTTGTGAGCTAATCTGTTTGATCTCCTCCCAACAATGGTTATAGCATGTGGACTCTTTCACCAATAGTTTCTCAAAATTCATGCGACACAATGCATATCACTATGACATAATCCAACGCAATAGATTTTTATCAAGTATTGTAGAAAATATATTCACAATATGATAACTTTACCTTGATTAGGATGGGTATAGCTATAGCCTACAGAAAGGGATATGCTATATGTCGATGGGATGGGATTAGCATAGCTAGCATAGCTAGCACCATGACTGGATGTAGATTGTTTATGGTTAAAAATTATGTCACTCGTGACTAATTGACTAATGCTTTTTCAAAGAATCAGTAGATGAAAACCCTGTTAGTGATTTGCGATGAATTTATTTCCATCACATATATTATTATTTTTAAATAAATAGTAATAGACGAATAGAAAATAAACCAAGCTATGAAAATATTTCTCTCGTCATTTAAAAAATAGGTTTTGCTACCGGTACATCAAGGTATCGGTTTTGTTACCGGTACATCAAGATGTACATCGGCGTGTACATCACACTCACATGGGGATGGGACCCGCTTGAATAAAAAATATTTTATACAAGTGGGTCCCACCCCTATGTGAATGTGATGTACACCTTGATGTATAATTCTTGATATACAAGTAGCATTTTTGTTAAAAAATAAACAAGTCAGTCGAGGATATTATATTTATTGAGGCGAATGATTATATCTGTATTTAAGAAGCCAAGAAATAATACATATTTGTCTCAAAATGAGTCGGAATTTTGTTGGAATAAATAATTCATATTTGACCACTAATGATCGGGTTTTTCCTATTAATTCAAATTTAATTGTTCCTAGCTAAAGATAGAACATGCACAATGATTTTATGTATTTTCCTATGACATCTAGCTATTACATATTTGTACCAAAATCTTTATTATTTTGCAAAGCCATTTAAAAAAAATAAAAATCAGATTATATATATCTACGAAACCTTCTTGTCTTCAAACTAGTATCAAAGCCAAGAAAAGAAAAATAATGTCAAACAATAGTCTGGTTCTCTCGTGCCTCGTTTTAATAAAGAAAATTTTGACTATTGTACTAATCTAACGAAATCGTGTCTTGAATCTCAAGATTTATGAAATATTGTTGAAGGAATACGAACAATCAGACAATGAAAATCAATTACCTAAAGCACATATGAATCTCCTAAAGATAAAAGGCCACAATGCACTCTTCCAAATCTTTGAGGGCAAAATTTGATAAATTGGAGATGAAAGACAATGAAATTTTTTATAATATTTTAAAAGAGTTCCATTTCAAATTCTATGGGATCAGATACCGAAATTTTAAAAACTTAGAAGGTTGTTGAAAAATTTCTGTAAAGCCTAGAAAATAAATTTGATCGCGTGGTGGTGGCTAATAAAGAATCACAACATCTTTCCTGTCTTTGGATAACTTGAAAGGACGATTAGAGGTGAATAAACATGGACGGGACATATGCAATGAGGACACAAAAGAAGAAAAACAAAAATGGTCCTTTCATAATTTTTGAGGAGGAAGAGGATATGGGTCTTATCATCAAAAAGCGAACATGCTATGTTGAATGTTAGTTTTGCCATAAACCCAAGCATAAAATCAATTACTATTCGTTAAACATCGGAAAAGAAATTAAGATCCCTTGGAAAAATTCTCATAAATCCTTATTAATTGCTTCAGATGAAAATGTGGTAATGTTTGATATCGAGATAGTGTAGTCAACAAGCATGTGACAAGAGTTTGCTTCCAAATCATTTTGATCATGGACACGATAATTGGAGATGCGAAATCTTATAAAATTTATTTTTGATGTTATCCGAATTAATGTTGAGTATTTTATTGAAAATATTGTTGGAGGAATATTGGGAGTTAGTTGTAGACTTGAAAATGTTTTGAAGGAATCCAAGATGGATTATGATCCTAATTTCTTTTTTTGGCAGCTTTTGACTCCTATTTAATCTCAAATATTCCATTATTGATTTTACGTATCGTAATAGGACTTCACATTGTATTAGACTCTTGTTTATATCGATTCTCTTAATATGTTAGTAATTCTTATATTATAAATATGTGGTGCATTATACATATTTATTATATTGGCTGAGAAAGTGATACATTGGAATCTAAAGAGAGACTCTCACAATAGAGATATTAGGTTGAGAGTCTTGTGGGATCCAAATTCGCATAACATAGTTGTAACTCTTTACTATTGATTATAGTGAATGCTCCACATCTGGCCTTAGTTTTATTGGATTTGAATTTCCACGTTCAATTTTATGTTCTTGTGTGATTCTTTTCATTTTCCTCATATCTTTTGACTTTAATATTAATAACAAGTTGTATAAGTTATATCATCGAATTATTGCAAATTAGCTTGTTTTCCAGTAAGTGATATCAGAGATCAGGGTTTCGATAGGTCCTGGGAGAGCCAGTTTGGTCTTGTTGATCAACGAGGTTTGATTGTTTCAGGATAGCAAGTATGAAGTTTAAATTTTCGTTTTTGGATCGCAACAAGATTTTTTATTATGGCAAATTTTTGGTATGGATATTGGAGGAAAAGCAATATAAGCATCGATTATTTGTTTTGGAAGGTTGTTGTAATCTTGTTGAAGCAATGATATCGAAGAACTTTGGAGCTAGTTTTGATCTTGATGATCGTGTCGCTCGTGGTGATTTGAGCAAGTTTGGTAACTCAGATGGAATTGGTTGTGAACGGGATGATTCAAATAGGTTTGAAGCTCAAAGTAGTTCTGCTGGTAAGTAATGCTTAGATTTTGTTCACTGTTGTTGAATATGCCTAAAAGGACATGGTAAAAAAGGTAGAGTTTTGAGTATTTTGTTGAAAAGTTAAATTTTATTCCTTACAATGGAATTCATATCAATGTAGATGTTTGTTAGAATTTTAATGTGATCCGAATTCTTGTTGAGAATTTGATTGAAAATTCTGTTGGTGGACTATTGGGAGTTGATTGTAGACTTGAAGATGTCTTGAAGGAGTTGAAGATGGATTATGGTCCTAAGTCCCTTTTTCAGTGTATTTGTTCACAAGTTAGATCCAAGGTTGTACATCCTTGAGAGACTCCACGTATTTCTCTGAGTAATAATATTTATCATCAAGACGATGAAATATCGGTGATATGACAACAAATTATCATCACATTTCTCTCTGTCTCCACTCCCCTCACTCTCATCAAAATTGAACTGTCTAATCTCAATATTTCACATGAATTATCACATCACCGATATTTTATCGTCATAATGATAAATAACATTATTTTATTTCTCCTTTCATTCCCAATTAAGCCAATTAATAATCGGCAGTGCGAATTTTCATGCCAATTAAGTTCATTTAAAATGCTAGATATCAAGTACAGTCACCCAAAAGTTCATGAAAAATCAAGAGGTCTCCAAAATCATAAATTAAAAAGAAAAGAAAAAATCTAGTTATCAATCTTGTATTATTTTTTTAACTTAGGGTTATTATAAACAATTAATTTCTACGTTTTACAACTTATAAGTAGTATTTAATTTCATTCTCTAATCTCCAGAATGTTTGAGTCTAATGACTTGGTACAAGAAACCTCGGAAGTCCTACCTTGTACCCAAAACTTTTGACATCTTCTTGAACTTGTTTTCTATATTCTCCAAAGCTAAATCTTCTATAGACAGAAGGCTGAATGCAACTTTGTATAACCGTGTCATAGGCCGGACACAGAAAATAAGCAGTGGAGAATCTTTCTTTTAACTCGTTAGCAATGACTCGATGTTCGACACTTTTATAAATGTTATTGCTCCAAGCCTGCACCATAAGAAAGAAAATAGTTCGTCAGAGAGCAAAAATAAGAGAATGTGTAACTTTTCTGCATATGAATAGAGAAAATTGCTCCATGGTCCTCAATATATTGTTGTAGTAGTAATTTTTCGTTATAATTTCACGATCAGTTCTGAAGTGGTCTTAGTATGTCCAACTTAATGGGGGTGGAGAAATTTGAAGTTCGACAATTTTATAACAAAGGTAGGGATGATCAACCTACTTTTTTGTAAAGTTTGATCACGAATTACTACTCGAGAGAGGAACAATAGGGCAATAATCCACATGAATTACAAAGAGAATGACCTGCAACAAATCCCCGATGTTGATAACTAGGGCTTCGGGGTTCGGTTTAACGGCAATCCATTTCCCATCTTTCACCAATTGCAAACCTCCAATATGATCCTGGTGCAGTACTGTGAGGAAGTCACTGTCAGTGTGTGGCATTATTCCAAACATTTGGGGAGACATTGGGCATGGCGGATATCGATTCATTCGAAGGTAACAAGTGCTAGGCACGCATGTTTCCTTGAAGAAAATAGACTTCTGACCTATTTTTTCAGCTAATATGTCTGCCAGTTTTTGTGCTAGTTCAGACACTGTTTTTGCATAATGTTCCATTGTTGAGCTGAATTCACAAAGAAATAAGGAAACATAATAATAAATATCAGAGTTATATAAAGATGAAATAAATAAGAGTTGGGTTTTCAATCTTTATTCTGGACACCATACTGAGAGTTTATGGCATGTTTAACAGTAGACACGACTAAACATGATTAACGAAAATATACAAGTACAACGTAGCAAATGCTTGTTTATTCCATCTTGATTGATATTCTAAATGGCTATATGGGTTTTTAGGGTGTGTTTGAAATCCGGGGCTAGACGATAAGACGTGATTAATGAAAAGAAACATTGTACAAAATTTGTGTCACCTCATATCCAATGCAACGTAAGAAACATGGATTTAATCCATCTTGATGGATGTTCTCAATGGTTTAAGTGTTTTCTAGTCCATAAATGGATACCCTCTCAGTACAATTCCAAGGGAACGTGGTTGTAAATGCTGTCTGAGAATTAGCCACGAGGAAAAAAATGTCCCTTCGGCAATGTCTCAACCAATTAGACAATTGGAAGTGTAGATAAACAAGGTCAATGGATCCAAGTACCATGTCTAAAGATTCTCATCCCTTCGTAAAATATGTGGAGCAAAATTGCCTAGTACGAACTGCCTTCTTTAGAGAGTACTACCTCTCAAGACTGTTATTTCTGATTTTAAAGGGCTAGAGAAATTTCATTGTAATTAAACATCTCAATAGCTAGCTACCTAGCTAGCTAGTTCTTTAATTAAGAGCATGTGTGGCTCTGCCGAGATTATACTTTCGTTTTAATGTTGACTAACTAGTTTAAAATACAAATCGAGGGATATTCTTATAGCCTATTTGGAGTCGATTTCTTTAAAGAAACTCGGAAATTTCACTATACAAATCTACCTACCCCTATGAGAGTGAACAACAAAAAAATAGGTGTTTGATTGCTTGTTTTCGATATTCATTCAGTTTGCTCTTGTAAGAGCGATTAAGGCTTAATCCCTAACATATTCTTTCGACTTATATCACATTTTAAGTTAGGCATGTCACTAGATTTCTCTGACCGAATTAAAAACTTGCAATATGCTAGGTAAGACATACCCAGAAATTAGCTTTTGTAGTAAGATATTTCAATACACGTAAACAAAAAGCAAGGGGGAAAGGCTACCGAAATCAAAAAAACGTGGTAGCAGAAAGTTCTTCTTTTGCCGCTGAAAGTTATAGCTTTGGAAAATAATGATCCTTATAATAAGAAAACCTTTTCTTCGGAAAAAAAAAAAAAGTAACATTAAACAAGTTAAGGTTAGTAAATTACCTGAGATTATTGAGGCCTCCTGAACCCAAAATGTCACTTAAAGAAACATGAAAAGCCTCAGACCAAGATAATTGACTAAGGCAAGTAGCTGTTGGTGCTCCCCATCGATAACTCCCAGCAGAAAAGTTCAAATCTTTGCCATTTTTCTTGTCTTGAAATGGTTTCTTGAATAACTTCACTTGTTCTCTTCTCATTTTCTCCAATATTTCTCGAGAAATCCCATGGTTTATAACTTGAAAGAAACCCCATTCTTGAGATGCTCTAGCTATTTGTTTCTTGCATGATTCTCTCTCGGAATCTCCAAGGTTTAACTGGTTCAGATCGACTAATGGTAGCTCGACTTCATCCATTACAGAGAGCTGGGGGAAATTCTTTTGTGCTGTATCAGTCAAGTTGTTGAAGAGAGTCTTGTATGTTTCTTGAAATGGTGGATCGGGTGATGATTCGCCCATTCTTACAGGCTGATGAGACAAGAAATTAAAATTATCAGTCTTTAGATGAGATTCTTCGATGGTATCAGAGCCAGCAAAGATACATGGCTCGATATGAATTCATTCACTCTCTAAAATCTTAAACTTATAGAGGAGGAACTAGTTGAAGAAATATGTCTTCCTTATCGCTCTCTGCGAACATACATAACCCTAGGTATAAACTCTGGCCCAAATCACTATGAATTGGAAACAAGGAAAAGGGAAGGATTGGCCCTCCATTGGACCATGTATAAATAGCAGCCAGGAAAAAGCACAAAAACATTATCCATGGACAGCTGGTCGTATGACTTAGGCCTAGAACAAAATGTAAGGTTATTAGATTAAACTTGATTTGAATAGTGTTTGGATATTAAAATGACAAGAAGAAGAGTATAAAAAATATACTTTGCCCTCCTATGTTTCTTGTTTGTTCGGTCGATGAAAACGTTGTACTTTATCTCTCATTTATACACTCCTTGGATGAATTAGAAGGACAAAGTGATGTCTGTCCTTTGTGTTCGTGTTTGTGTTTCTTTTTCCTTCTTTCTTTGGTTTGTGTGGTGGGTGTCATATAAATTAGTTGGGGTTACTTGGGATAAATACAAAGTTTAGCACTCCTTTCCCTTTAAATAACAAAGAGATAATTTTTTTCTTTTAAAATATAGAATATATTTAAATTCCTAGGAATGATATCATGGGAACTTGTATAAGCTATCTAATTTCTTTCACCCAGAAAAAAATAAAATAAAATAATAATGGAAGATGTTAGGGTTGTACCACTTTTTATTTTCTTATGTGGGAAGAATTCATTTAAAAGAAGTAAATTGCCAACTTGTCCTCTCAAAGTCTCTTGGGCTGAAGTAGGGTTATTTACATTTTCAAGAAGTCATTAGAACGTATTAAAACTATTATATGCATACATATTTGAAATTAACACAAGTACAGGAGACAGGTCATTGAGTAATACACCCAACTAAAAATTGTGAGACAATGTTCAATCATCTTAAATATTTGTCTCCCACAATAGAAAGGTACGAATAAACATGTCTGTAGCAGATTTCAAATGCTTTAAATTTTTTAATTGGAGATATATCATAAATCAATAAATAAATTCTGCACCGTCTGGAGTACTCTAACATCATCCAGGTAACGTCACATCACACTTCTAATAAAAAAAATGAATATACCATGCATGTTAAATAAACTGTTTCCTTGATGATATAAGCTTACTTTGTCAATGTGATCTGGAGCTTTCGCCGAGTTCACCATTAATATCATCTGATGACCATGCATTGAGCTCTAACAGTACCTTTTTCGGTTAATATTAGTGCAATGATCTGCTGGAAATTTTTGATGAGAAAACTTCAGTTTGTTGCATGGCATTTTTATCGTCAACTTGCCGATTTAAAAGCTCGAAGAGTGTATGCATGTACCTGTTTTGCACAGGCCGAGCCCCTTTCTAAGCCTTGTTTCATGAAAGTTATTACTATAACATGTCACCCATATTTTAAAAAATGTATGAATAAATATTTCAATACAAATACTTACTTGAAAGAGTACTTATAAGAGAAGAAAATAGTGGTCTTTTTTAACTTCGAATAGTTATGTAACTCTTATAGGCCGTGCCAAATGACACACCAGTGTAGAGTTTCTTATCCGAACTTGCATGAACAAAATGTTGTTTGTTGGTAGAAATCCTACCTAAACAAAGATGAAACAGTAGAAGAGAGAAATTCGAATACGAATACTTACTCGAAGAGGAGAAAAGAATGGGAGATAGATATATCAAGCGTGTAAGTCTGATGTCCAGGAAGATTGGAGGATAGATATTTATAGTGAAGATAGGATTAATTTTCAGTACTGAAATTGCTAGCGAAGATTTAGAATCTATGTTAAAGAAAAGAACACGCGGTTCACAAAGCAATCAGAGAACCAGTTTTACCTTTTTAAGGATTTGACAATGAAGGTATCCTTTTTTTTTTTCCATTTTATGCAATATTCTGTATGCAACACGGGATTAATTGATTGATTTAACACGAGGGAAAATTTTAATTCGATCTAAACTTAGCAATAATGATCATTTGAAAATTTTTAAGTTATGATAAACTAATTATAATACTTTTAACTTTTCAAAAGAATATAGGGAAAACTGATGTTTATTGGAAAAACATAAAATTATTGTCAGAATTTATACTGAGGGTGTGTTTGATCCACATTATTTTGGAAGAATGTATTCTGGAATAGTAGATTTATGAAAAAATTATGGTTGAAAAGGAAGGAAAAATTATTGATGTGATGGAAAATATTATTTTATTAAAAAACTTGTAGTTGAAAATGAGTAGAAAAATGAGAATGAAAATTTTAATTTATATCAAACAAGGGCTGAACATATATCATTAATCTCAACTACCTTGACGATTCAAGCTATCAGTCGATTGGTGTACATTCATCCAAGTCTACCGCACTATCCCAACTCACCAACTGAATATTCTTACACAATATTTCATTTGGCTCTCATTCTTCCAAGTCTCTCTCTCTCTCTCTCTGAGCTAAGAAAACAATGCACATGAACAATACTGGACCCAACTGTAATAACCACATTAGCTATCTAAGCACATGTCGGCACTGAGTCAATATATTATTATTATTACAAATTAAAGTCTATAAATATATATGTTACGTCTCGCCACCAAGGATCAAGTCAAAATGTCACGTAGCAATCCAAGTGAAAAGAAAAGTGAACAAATGAGTCAACTGGTCAAAAGTAAAGAGATCAAATGAATGGTTGAAGCTATTATGCCAAAACACTGTCTAAATGGCCGAAGCACGTAAATCTGAAGCGCTTCCTATTAAATCGAAGTGTTATCTAAAGAAAGTCAAAGAAAGAAGACGAAGTTCTTCACACAGAAGACTGATACAAAGCTTAATCCAACTGAGGCCTTAGTTCATCCGAAACTGTCTTTTATAAGATTTGTAGACAATCTTTAGAAATAATTGATGTAACGTTTGTAATAAAGAATGTCAGGTGTGTCGCTTAATGTATAGGGTTGCTGATCCATTGTCAATTTATTTATTGTATGATAAACAGTGATGTGAAGCCTTTGTCAAGAAGATGAGGCTACATGCTTCTAACCCAACGGATACCACGTCAGCCAAAACACTATAAATATGAAGTCTTTGTAGAAAAAGAGGACTTTTGGATCTTAAAAAATCTAAAAAAGAAATACAAAACGGCCTTGTGCAATTTTTCTAACATGCATATTTAAGAGAAAAAATTCTCCATATATTATCTTGCTTATTCCGTATTCATTAGCTTGATCTTTAGTTGATAATCGTAGGCATTTGATTGATGATTGTTGTTAGCGCAATCATCTCCGTTTTCACCCGTCGGTGCTTGAACACTTGCGTCTCACATCGTGAAGTATCTTCCGCGTTCGCACTTTCCTTGCTTCTTTCCGGTACTCCGGTCAAAACGTGCCAAAATTTGTTCGAGTTGGTGTGAGTGAGCCCAGCATCTGTTGTCCACGTCACCATCACGTTTTTCGGGGTCAACAATATACACATAAGAGTCCGACCACAATGATTAAATTGCCTGATAAAAAAGACAAAAACATTATCACATATCCAAGCAATGACTTGGTAACAGTCGTATAAGAATTGTTATAAACCCTATAAAACATTCCTATGGGAGTTGCTTCAATTTTAGAAGTTCACAACTCGTGGACTTTTTACCTCCAAACAGCATTGTTCCATCAGAGTTTCATCTAATGAGAAAAATTCTCGATCTTTGTCTCCTGCAAGTAAAGTCTAGGCTGCGCCTCAAATTTACAAAATTAATATGAAAAAATCAGTAGGGATATGCAGGAATCCACCCCACCCCACCGACACAAACAAAATAACAAAATTTAGGTCACATACATGCTTAGCCCCTATTTAACAACCATTATAAAGAGAAATTAGGAAAAAATGATATTTTGAGTAGTAATTATTTGAAGAATATGTAGTTAAAAAGTAGAAAAAAGTTTTGCATTTACGTGTAAAATATTTTATTGTGTGAATGTGTAATTGAAAATGAGTATGAAAAATAAAGAGCCTTTATTTTAATGGGAGTCAAAAGGGTTTAATTTGAATGCCAGTCGACAAAGTAGGAAAGACCAAAGAATGCAGAATGAGGCTGAGTGTTGTAATACTCAATTTTGGTGGAGCAGTTTTGTGATGTAATATCCATGGAGGAAGGCTCCCTTGGGGGCAGGAGTATAAAGGGTGCACAGACCCTGGTCAACTTGGGTATATCCCGCGGTTAACCTCCACTCATCACTGAGAGGCCGGGGATGGGTGGTCCAGGACATAGTCTGGTGTAAGTTAGGATACCTGGATATCAAAAAAAAAAAAAAAAAGAATGCAGAATGAGAATTTAAGTGCAAGGGTGTGATTTGCTCAGAGGAAATGGCATGGAGTAATGTACCCTCTAGGCCTCACTACAACAGAAAATGTTCGCAACTTGTACGCAAATTGACTATACATACTTGAATAATTGATTTTCTTTACGGAATATCTCTTACGTGTATTGAAAAACTACCAAGTGTTTTTTAAAGTACTTTAGCAGAAACACCTAACATGGGTTGAATTCAACTACATATTTTCTTGTCGAGATTAAACTTTGAAGTGTATTAGGTTATTTATATTTACACCTATAACTATAAGGCTTTTTGTTCATAAAAAATAGTTTACCACATGCCAATATTTAAAGATCCTACCATAATTGAGTTTCGTAATTACTTCCTTTACAATTGATATACATAATTATCCCATTACAAAAATGGATGTAATTTCATAAAGAGAATAATCAATTAAAAGATACATAATATTAATCACCGTAGTCACTTTAAGAGTGCATTATATTAAAGGTTGAACAACAAACTTGAGGGCCTCCCACTGTCCCGCTCCTAGAGCATTGTGGAGGAGGTAAATCGCAGGATGTGTCTCAACAGGTCAGGGTACAAGAGCTGTCATACTGGTACTCACAAAGAGTCCAATTACATACTTTGTAAGAGGTAGGAATCGAACACTCACACTGGACCTGCCAGCTCAACTAAGACTACCTCACTAATGTCTTTTGCACCACTGAGCTATGCCTCGAGGGAGCTAAGAGTGGATTATATTGATTGTCATTTACATGGCATATCAATCGAAAAACTTGTTGTCTATTGACATTGATGTCTAATGAATTGACATTCAAACTCCAAATTTATTTACAATATATTGTATATATAACCTAATATTGATGTCTAAGAATCTTTTATATTCGTAAAATAAAAATAAAATCTAATGATGAATAGAAAATATAAATAATGTTGAATAGTAATGTCTAACGGGACTTTCGAGTCTAGACGAAGCTCTTTTCAATATCTACTTTTTTTTTTCTTTTTCGTGTTAACTTAATATAGTCCTATCATATTGCATTTGAAAGGAATTTAAATATAGTTTATTTTGCTTATAAGTAAAATTTATTTTAGCCATCCACTGAATCATCGAATGCTCTAAGTTAGTTTAGTTCCTACATCTTGGGATCTTTGTTATGCAGGTGATGCTTTGAATACATACATATAGCAGCATCAACAAGGGATTAGATTTGCCGAAAATGGTTTATGAACACACATTGATGAATTATGAAGATGACAGTAAATATGAAACGACAAAAAATTACATACATTACGAGGAGTTCAATGAGGGCACGTATTATCTAGCCAATTTTGTTCTCTCCCTCATCTTTGCATCTAAAAGGCTTGTTTTTGCACACCTTTTTCTTCAAAACTCTGGTTATACTTTGTCATTTTAGAGAGACGGGGTATAGACTTCAATCTCCTTAGTATTCGCGTATACACAATGTAGACAACATTTAATGCATTTCATTTTATTTTCAAAACACATTAGCATACCCAAATGCATCATGGTACGTCTTAAGGTTCACAACTCCTGTTTGGTAAAGATTAAAATTCGGATTATAATCTAAATCAAAGTCAAAATGATCTTTAACTTTTCAACCGCACATTTCATCAATTTTTTAACAAAATTTACTAAAAATCTAATTTTAATCCCTACCAAATAGGGGCACATTTGAAGCCGACTTTGGTTATTTTTGTGTTATTAAACTTTAAGTTTATCCAATTTTCATATATGTTATTCTTCTACTTAGCTTCACAAATTTCGAACATTCCACATCAACATACTCTCGTGCGGAGTTATATTTTCGAAATTTTCAACTTAACTATGAAGAGTAAAATAAGAATAGTAAAAATCCAAAGTAATAATGGGTTGTGGGGCAATTCAATGATAGAAAAAATATGTGAATTAAAATTGATTCAACCTGCCAAAACTATTTTTTATTACGCTATCATGTCACATTTGAAAATCACTCCTGTTGTATGGTCTGGGAGACTAATGCTATCTCAAATAAAATATGGGTCCAATTTTAAATAATTAAAAGCATGTGAAGTAATAGAACTTTTTGTTTTAATTAATGGGCCAGTAATCTAGTTGGACGACCAAGGGAGAAAAAAATAATAGAACTTATTTTCTTTTTAAATGGATTTTCTTAAGTTTATTTAGTGCTTGTTTGAGAAAGTTTTTAAAAATTGATAAAAAATAATAATATTAATAATTAATAATTAATAATTAATTATACATTTTATAAAACACATTTAAGTTATCAAAAAATTTGTCGAGCGACCCCTTAATCCATTAAGCAATAATCCATTAAATTCAATATTGTATGAAAATAAATTTGTAATGAATGAAGCTCAAATTATTGATGAAACAATTGTGAATTTAATGAAGCTATTAAAAATTATTCCTAATACAATTTCATATATTCATTAAAAAATAAAGCTATAATGATTATTATTATTGTTGTGAAGAATAAACCACGTAGGCTAGAAAATGGGTCTCAACCAAAAATACCATTGATTGATTGATATGACCGGTGCTAATCATGAAAATTGTCCACGAAATGATTAAATTGGTAGAGTTTGACATATGAAGATGACATATATTAAAGAAAAATAGAGCGAACTCTCCTTGCATTACGGGGCCGGCTTCACAGGTACCTGCCAAGTTACACACAGGGGACGGGGGTTGGGGGGCTACATTTTTTTAAAAATACATTTGGGTGGGGCCCGCACTACACAGGCCCCTGTGAAAATAATTTTTGTACACCCGGAATTATTCAAATAGAGCAACGTTATAGGTACAAAATTGAGTTACAAAATAAGTGTGTCAAGATTTAGGTCATTAATTTCAAAAATTAATTTTGAAATCGTTGGCCTATATTTTACTACATTCATTTTGTAACTCAATTTTGTATACATAGCATTGCTCAAATAATAATTGAATTGGCTTCTCATCATGATTAATTGCTTAGTGTACAAAAAGTTTGACACTCCATTATATATCAAAATTTGAATCATTAATTATTTAAAGTGTTATTAAAATCAATATATAAAAAATTATCACCTCATAACAGTGTCAAACTTAATGTATATGTAGCAAGATTGTCTCATCATTGCATAGAGTTGCTCCATGGTAAGTCTCACTTGTCGACCATTTAAAGAAATGCCTATGACATATTCACGCACTGAGACATGTATCTAAGGTAAGAAGATGAAACCATTTTTCTCAAAGACTAGAAAAAAAAAAATTACAATCAAACTCTTATTACGTAGGACAAGGATAAATATTTCTCAAAGGCTATAACTGGTAGAAAATTTACAATCAAACTATTTTTACGTAGGATAAGGATAAATATTTCATTCTAAACACTATTTTTATTAGAGGCAAACAATATCACGTGTGACTAAATTTGTTTGGCCAACCCCTAGGGCAGCCTCTCCACAACACGAGCCAGCAATCATAAAAGATAAATAAACACACATGATACTGTGCGTATGAGACTTGAAATTATACATGCATATGATGACATCGTTAATGCACGTTTCGGTACTTCAATCATAAACCATTTATTAACAACCTTATCACGGCACATGAATAAAGAAATTTGCTGTCACTCACGAAATATGCTAACATAGTGTTAGATTCTCTAGCGACGATCCGAGCAAAGAGCAGGACGTTTGACAGTCGATCTTTTAACCATGGGTCCAAACTCAATGCCTCGTACATGCATCTAGGTAGAAGATATCGAAGTCGGGTTGTTGAGAGGGTGGAGGTGGGCCATCATTTTGATTGGGCGGTCAATCATTCGGAGACCGGAGGTTCGACCTTTCACAATTTATTTATTTATTAATTTGTGGACATTGCATGATGCCACGTGGCAGTGAAGTATCCGGAAGTTACTTCCATTCCTGCCTGCCTGCCTGCCTTAATATTTTGATAATTTCATATCATGTGGACTGTTGGGAGAGAGGAAATAATTATGGGAAGTCCTCTAACTTACACATCTATATCACGTGGGTCTTTTATATTTTAATTTGATCAATCAACTTAGATTTTTATTTCAGTTTAACTATTTTGCATGTAACCTTTACCAAAATTGACATAATGCGTGACCTGGCCATCATAATTTGTAGTGAAATTTGTAACCAAAGATGCTCAAACTTTATATCTCCAATCAACGATTTTCTCCATCTACCATAGTTTCATTTCCATTTTTCCATTTTTCTCTAGGAGAAAAATGATAACGGTGCTAAAAATGTACCAACCTAGTTAGGATCCTCCGATCCCGACCTTAGAACTCATCAGTTCTAATCAATTCCATAAAGATAATAAGTTGTGGAAAGCTCTTTTTAATTAAATTTAGAGCTCCTTTCTATTATTTTAAATGAGAACTCTTACATTTTGATATTTCCATTGAAAATTATATTTTATAAGAAAATATCAAATATAGTACAAAGGAATGACAATTGACAGCCTCATAAATTGATTGGGTTAGAACATTACCGGTAAATGCTAAAAGTTTGAAAATCAGCCTATGATTGAAATATTGGTCTTTAACGACATCAAATGCATCACAAAAAATCTACAATGATAATGATGCGAGCATAGAAATATTAAAAACTGACAAACTTAATTGCTTTCTTACACCCATAGGTTAGAGGGATCCCGTGGCAATTTAAGCATCGTCAAATATTGACACATCGTGAAAGAAACACAATAAAAGTCGTTGAAAAGAATGTGTATTTCCTTTCAAGATGTAGATAAGTTTCCATAATTCAAGATTCTTGAGTACATTACAAAAATAATTAGGTGTGTGTTGTCAATTGATTATGAACTAGCTAATGAAGACATTATACATGTCATATCATTTTGTGAAGAAATTACATTTGTCACATCATTTTTTTCAACAATCAAGTGGATGATTTCGGGGAAAGGTACCCAACTTTTGGGTTCATTTGCACTTTCATCGCAACCTTTTCTTGAACGGCTAAATCCTCAACATTTGAAAAATAGGCACACTTCATCTAAATGGATGTATTCTATCCATTTTTTCGTTATTCAAGCCAATTCACCTGCACTTCAAAAATTAAAAGGACAATTTTGTTATTTTAACATTCTTAATTAAAATATTAGAGGGAGACCTGTTATACCCATAAAATATTTTCTATTGGGCTTGGACCTCGGCCCATTATTCATTCGGCCCATTTGTTTCTTTATATATATGTGTGTGATCCATTTCAATTAAGGTATGTTCTCTAACTCTATCATCTTCCCCTCTTTCGTCTCTTGCACTCATTTTTTCTTTTGTCCGGCCGTTGACTTGGTCGTCGGAGTGCAAACGGTCGCCGGACATTTTTCTTGACCGACGGTCTTTGCCTCCTAACGGAGTGTTCAGTGTACAGGTGATGCCCACGTGGCGAGGATTCTGTTGGCACATTTTTTGGGATCAACAAGACCCATAGTTTTTGTCTTTTTGTCTATCGTTGGCGATGGCATGCAGTGAGGATAGTGATGGATTGGGTGGAAGAAGTATTTCTGCCTCGAATGCCCAATTTATGACTGCTAAACAGCCCTTACCAAAGTACTGAGATTATCCTCGGAGTTCCTGATATACGAAGCTTATATAACACCGCAAACTCCCGTCATGGTATTATACGTTACATCCTTTCAAAGGAATCCGGCTTCTTTTGCAGCCCGGAAAGTAAATACTAAAGATTTCTTAATGGAAATGATTCAGTCCACGAAGATGAACTTGTTTCTTGGTGTCCGAATTGCCTAACAGGACAATATTATCACTGCATTCCATAGGGCCGAAAGGGTTGAACCTATTTTCATTGTCGTGGTGTACAAATTCGGCATGTTCCCAGACCAGTCAAATAAGTGGTTGTAATGTAATTGTTAAGAATTACTAATCCTAATTCTATACCATCGACGGCAATAAAATTAGGTGACAATTCTTAAAAGATTCTTAAGACTACAAATGTCAAATTCCTAAAAGATTCTTAAGAAATTCTTAAACGATCCGTATATTGGCTCCACACAGCAACAATAATTAGATTTCACAACTTAATAGAAATATCATACTGCACAAGCATGGTGACATTGGATGAATAAATGATCAATGCTTTCGGCTTGAGCTCCAAACAACCGGCAACGAGAAGCCAAGTGAAATTCCCGATAGAACAGCTGATCATCTGTAGGTAGCTTACAATGCAAGTGAAATTCCCAATAGATCAGCGTGATCATCCCCCAGGCAGCGATGGTAATTCTTTTGAATGGTCGATTATATTGCTGAATCTGTTATAGTTTGAGCTGATATGGATACACAAGAACAACAAAATATAACTAATTTGCTTGTCCAATAGCTACATCTTGCCAGTTAACTTTAACTTCCTCATAGGAAAGAGACATGGAAAAGCCCGTCTATCTTCCCATGTTGTCTTTATATGTTTGTTGAGAAGAAAAATGAAAACATCTTAAAATATAACAAAGAACTTCAATTGTTTATAAAGTCTGGCCTAATAGACTTGTTCTGTTACATAGACTATATCCTTTGTATGCTGTTCTAAGAATTATATGGATGTCTATCATGTTTCAAGGTTGTAACAGCTGGACGTCAATTTGCAACGAGTTTCGAGTTACAATCAATAAATGATTTTGTAAAAAGCGGTTGTGACTCTGACTCATTTTATATCGTATAATTACGACCAGTTTATATAACACGAGTTCATGTGAAATTCGATAAATAGTTGTAACTCTAACTACTGCTATTTTATAGAATTGTGAGAACTTCACGTAGATGTAAATGGTTACCAAATGTGAGCGTTGTAATATTTGGTGTGGTGTTTAGCAACATATAATTAGGTTCGTATAAGTCGCATATTGAGTTGTGACGACAAATTTATGGCCCTCTGATCGTGTAAATGAAAAGATAATCGTTGTTTTTTCTTAGTACAAATTAATTGAATAGTCCACTTACTCTTTGTATCGTGATTAAAAAAAAATTCATATCATTTAAATTACCATAATTTTGGAAACAATACCATAAATATAAAAAACATTATAAATGAATTTATGAAATATTTGAATTAATAAAATCCCAAAATTTCTAATTTCAGAATTTTTTATTAATCACTTAATTTTAGGAATGGCAAAAAAATCCGACAAACCTGATACCTGCGAGCCCCACCCCGTTCGGGGTGGGGATAACCCGTTTAATCGGATAACGGGGCGGGAAATTTTGCCTCGGGGTGGGGACGGGTAACGGGATCCCAGCCTCGCCCCGTTAATTTATTTTTTATTTTTGTAGAATTCAATACTTTAAATGAAAAATTTCACGAAATTTCATTAGTTCTAATAGAAAATGGCAACTAAAATTATTTGTCTAAATCTAATGAATATGAGCAATAAAAATAAATTATCAAAAACTAAAAAAAAAATATTTAAACGGGTAGTACACGGGGCAAGGACCCCGCCCCGTCCCGCCTCGCCTCCCCTTAAACGGGTAACAGGGCGGGGAATTTCTTAGGTCCCCCGCCCGGCCCCCCCCCGTTGCCATCCCTACTTAATTTGTCAAAAGTGGATTGGTCAAACTTTTTAATGTGGAAATTATATCTCACCCTATTTTNGGGCGGGGAATTTCTTAGGTCCCCCGCCCGGCCCCCCCCCGTTGCCATCCCTACTTAATTTGTCAAAAGTGGATTGGTCAAACTTTTTAATGTGGAAATTATATCTCACCCTATTTTTAAAAATCATTATTCTAAAATAAGGGAGGAGTTTTCATTATTCACAAATCAGATATTTCATATTTAAATATTAAATATACAATTTTCATCACAAACTCTAATTAATTTTCCCTCTCCTTTCTCTCTTTATATCTCTCCATACCTACCTCTCTCTTTCTCACATTATAGTAGTCGGCATTTCGTCCCAACCGCAACTGCTGCGTGGTACGAATTAGCCGGTGAAGCAGCGACACCGCACTACTGCAAGGGTAGTGGATGCCGACGAGATGATAACTTCCATTGACCGTTGATGATGAAAGTGCAGCTGTCACACGTGACATTGTTAGATGTAGTTGAAAAGATTAACAATAAACTGAATATCCGTCGACGAAGCAGCAACTTCATTGAGGATCTCAAGGCACTCAATGCTGGATATTGGGTTTTAGTTGGCAGTGGTGGTAAAGGATCTCAAAGCCCCGATCGTTGTGCGCAACGCTACGTGTCAGGCTCCCGTTGGGGAACTGGGGGTGCTACAAATCAAAGGTATACTTTCTTCCATTTTTCTTTGTGGTTGACTCTGCAAATCGATGGTGATGCTCGTCTCCTTTTTTTTTTTCTCTGGTCACATGTGGGATCGACTTTATAGATCGGCCGGAGAAGAGGTGAGGGAATGGTGGTGGTGGTGGTGGTGGTGGTGGTGGTAGTCGCGATCTGGTGGTTGTTTTGCATTGTTTTGGTGGTGGGCATGTGTTACTGTGGTGGTAGTTTTGTGTTGCTATGATGTGTGGTGGTGTTGTGGTGGTGGTTTTACGTGGTCTGGTGGTGTTAATGGTGATGGTGGTGATCGTCGTCGTGGCGGTGGTCGTGGATGGGTGGGGTGTGGTGGGATGTTTGTGATCAATTATTTAGTTAATTGTGACCAATAATTGGTTAATTTGTGAGAATTAAATAATTTATGACTTAAATATTATGATTGTGACTCATAATTTATTAAACTGTAATCGAAAAATTAATTGTGATTAATTAAATCGATAATTTGCAATGAATAAATGAGTTGTGACCAATAAAAGTTTTGATTTTGTGATTGATAAATAATATATGATATCTAAATTTTTTATTTGTGATCGAGAAATAAGTTGTGACCAATAATTTGATAAGTTGTAACCAAAAATTAATTTGTGACTAATAAATTAAATATTTGGTGACTATAAAATGAGTTGTGACATATTAATTTGATAAATTTGTGATCGATGAATAAATTGTGATGTATAAATTTTTTTGATTGTGATCGAGAAATAATTTGTCATTAACTAATTTATAATTTATGATCAAATTTATATAGAATTGTGACATTAATATATTTAATTAATAAAATATATGTTTAATAAATTAGTTTATAAATAAAATTTTAAAAAATCTGATTTTTGAAATTTTGAATTTTGTTTCTTAGTTTTAAAATGTGTCATATTTAATCTCTTATATATAAATTTTTCCATTTTTAATTAGTGGGAATTACAAAGATTAAGTGTTTTCAAGATCTCAATTCGTAATTAAGAGATACAATTTTTAATTTTCAAAAATCATATATAATTAAAAATTAAAAATTTAATAATAAAATTATAAAATTAAATTAATTAACATACCCCATCCAACCACCTCACCCGCAAACCCTAAATTTATCTTCATTCATCTCTTTCCATTCTCTCTATATCTCACCTTTTTTTCTCTCATCATCCTCTCCCTACTCAATACACTTTCCGTCAACATCCACTATCAGAAAACACCACCACCGGAGAGCGCCGCTCTACCATCTTCGTTGTGAGCGTCGTCGTTGAAGTCATTTCTTGACTGCAAATCACGTCAACAGTGGCCCAGATTGTCGAAGCTCTACAGACCTCGGGAAAAATCGTTCCTTCACTATGAGCGCCACCGGAGGCTCTGCAAATCGTGATTGTATCAGCATAGATTGCGATGATGATGGCACAGATCGTGGTTGCAGCGGCCCAAATTGCATTGGTGGTGTTTTTTTTTTTTAATTGTTGGATGGGTGGTAGTGATTTTCTTGTTTTGGTGGTTTTAGGTTGATGGTGATGGTGATGGTGATGGTAGTGGTGGTGGTGGTGGGATGAGTTAGTGGTATTGCTGACGGTTATGGCGAGGTATTAGCGGTGATGGTGGCACTGGAGGCGATGATTCTTGTGGTGGTGGCATTGGCAAAGGCAGGTGGACTTTTGGCATTGGTGTGGTAGTAGATCTGACATTGTTGGCAATGATAAGGTGGTGGTCGCAAACAGTTGTTGTACGGCGATGGCAGTGGTGGTGTGTCGTGGTGTTGGTGGTGGCGACAACGGTCGAGTGATACCAATAGTGTTTGTGAGTAATAAATTGGTTGATTGTAACCAAGAAATTGTGTAATTTGTGACCAATATATATAATATGTAATCTAAAAATGGGACCGTAACTCGCAATTTACTAAGTTGTGATTGAAAAATAACTTTTAACCAATTAATTTGACAATTTGTTACCCTTAAATAAGTTGTGACTTATAAAATTTATAATTTGTGACCGTTAAATGAATTATAACTTTGATACCGTTAAACACTTAGATTTTGTGGCCGATGAATAAATTGTGACTTATAAAAAATTTTGATTTGTGATTGAGAAATAAATTGTGACTTATAAATTTTTTGATTTGTAATCTATAATTTTTTTGAATTGTGATCGAGAAAAAAATTATAATCAATTATTTCGAAAATTTGTAACCAAATTATATGGAATTGCTTAATATATTTAATTAATATAAATATATTTTTAATTAAATATTTCATAAATAAATTTTAATAAATATTTGATTTTTGAAATTTTAAATATTTTATCTTTGTTTTGAAATGAGTGATAGTTAAACTCTTACTTATGAATTTTTTCCTTTTAATTATTTACTTGGTTGAGGCCCATCTGAAAAATGGAATAGAATGGGGGAGAATCCTTGTAAAGCCCAATTAAATAA
>CAIGRM010181674.1:0-11897 GCA_903798335.1 Fraxinus albicans
TAATACCATTTCGAAGTGTTCACGACCCAGTTTTCCAAGTCTTTAACAGCTCGCAAAACGGTCAATCGTAGCAAATATTACGTCTCATCAAATTAGGTCATTCTAAACTAATATTTAAAGAATTTCAATAATATGCTAATTTTAAAAAATTTCCAACGACCGTACGCTAATCGAATCCACAAATCACATATATCATCTCGAAATTCGTTTTGAGAACTACATCATAGACATATCAAATGGTCCAAACGGATATCAAAAATAGTTAAATGTGCATCAAATATACAATTAAAAAAAAGCGTATAATTCGTCTTTTCTTTCAAAAATTTCAATTATTTATGCGGGACAAATTTCTCAATATAATTTCTATCAGTTTATTATGAAATTTTACATCGCATAAGTCATATGCCATGTATATTTTCAGATGTAAATTTACATGGAGTATGACTTTTTCGGATGTAAAATTCCACACTTCTTTGTAATTTTAATTGTGTCCCTCTAATTCAAAATGTTTGCATTCACCACTCGTAATATCTTAGTGCTTGTTTGAAATTTTATCAATTTTTCAACTAGTTAAATTTTAATCTTAATATATTTTTCATGAGACTCACAACTTTCATCCATCAACTTTTCGAGCACATTTCATCAACTTTTATCAAAACCTGCTAAAATCTTTGTACAAGCTTTGTCATATAGCCCCTTAGTACACACGTTTCTTTTTAGCCATAATTGTTCCTCAAAGTTGAAAGGAATTTAGAAAAGGCCCTTATCTTTTCCTGAAAAAAAAATGTCTTAAATTCATGATGTGTAGCATTTAGGTTCATTGAACTTTGCTTCCTTTTGTAGATGTGTATGCAGAAGATAATGCTTAATTTGAGAACCTTGACGACTTTCTCTTAGCAAAATATGTATTAAACAAGAAACATGCTAGTATATTTGCATATGGCATTATATTGATTTTAGCTATTAATCCATTTGTTTTAGTTTTTACAAGGTTAAACTTATCTTCGGATTGACCGGTAATATCTGAGTGCTTGTTTGAAATTTTATCAATTTTTCAACTGGTTAAATTTTAATATATATTTTATGGGACCCACAACTTTCATGAACTTTTCAACCACATTTCAACAACTTTTGTCAATACCTACTAAAATCTTTGTAAAAGCTTTGTCATACAGTCCCTTAATATACATGTTTCTTTTTAGCCATAATTGTTCCGGAAAGTTGAAAGGAATTTAGAAAAGGCCCTCATCTTTTCCTGAAAAGAAATGTCTTGAAGTCTGGATGTGTACCATACAGGTTCAATGAACTTTGCTTCCTTTTGTAGATGTATATGCAGAAGATAATTGCTTAATTTGAGAACCTTGTTTCTTTCATCCCTACTTTTATTATAAGCAGCAGCGGATCTAGCATCCAGCGAGCTCCAGCGGTCGCCCATGTTGGATTCGCCGATATTCAATTTTTTTTTTGGGTCAATGTATTTATTGTTTGAATATATATTTGTGATTTCCATTTTTTCACAAACGCTTCTATGGTTTTTGGTCTAAGTACCTTACCAATATACTGAAATCTTGGATTCGACTCCCAAATATATCATTTTTTTGGCAATTATTTTAGTTTAAAATTTATCACCATTTTGGAGCATATGTTTTACAAAAATTGCTGCAATTGGAGGATTCGAACCTATGAACTCCGTTGGCATTATAAAACACTTGACCACTATCACATTTGTGATATTTCATGTTACAAAATGCTACATGTTCTTTTATCAAATAATTGATATATTCCCCCATTGTTTTTAAAACTTTTTAACTAAAATTCGACCTGTTAAAATTCATTTTTTCTGTTAGACTGAAATTATTAACAAATCGAACAAAGAAAGTAAATAATTGGATCCATTTTTAAACTTCAAATTGTTATTTGATAAACATTACTAGACTTGTAGATAACGTGCAATTACATTTACAATTCGAACTACGATATAAGTAATTTCAGTTCACGACATTGGCCATTATTGCGGCCGTCAACGGTCAACGGCCGCTTGTACTCACTCAAAATCCCTAGTTCTGTCACTGATTATAAGTAATTATTTATAGCTCATTTTCCCATGTTGTCTTTAAGACTTTCTTTTAGCAAAATATGTATTAAACATGAAACACGCTAGTATTAGTTGTTTAATTTTAATACTATTGTTCTACTGTGTTTCTTCTGCAATTTTTATTTCTCAATATAATTTACATCATTTTATTAGGAAACTTTACATCGGATAAGTCATATGTCATGTATATTTTCAGATGTAAATTTACATGAAATATGACTTTTTCGGACGTAAAATTCCTCATTTTTTTTTAATTGTCTCTCTTTAACTCAAAATTTTTGCATTCTCCATTGAGCACTTCAAGAAAATAATGAAAACTTATTATTTTTTTTTCTAAAAAAAAAAGCATATTAATTTCAAAAAAAAAAAACGACTTTTCAGAAGTTCCACGAGGCCCTAATTATGTTGGTGAAAGTACATATTGATGAATTTAACCACTTGAGAGAGTATAAAAGTTTCTTAGCCAAAAATGGAATAATGGAGGAAAAAAGCGTCATTTGTCGTAAGTTAGAATTCCATACATTTTTAAAATGATATCAACAATCACAACAATTGGTTGAATCCCATAAAACCATTTCATATAAATGCGTTCAAGAACGAAGAAATAATACTCAATAATCAGCCCATAGAATAAGAAGCAATAGTCATATCTTCTGCATCTTAAACATGAAATGTGGGAATTACTTTATCCTTTTACACATACAAGGATTCAATCTTTAACAGGCCTTTGTCCAAAGTAGAACTTTGGTTTTTGGTATTGCTTTAGACTAAAGTAGAGACAGCATCAATTTGGAGATTTTGTCCCGTGAGTTTTTACAGAAAATTGCAAAAACCCAAACGATCATACAATGCAATAGAGTAGTAAGAAGCTCAACAAATCCATATCGTGATACTAAAATGCAATGCAGCCAAGAAATTGATAACGGTCGAAACTTTCAATTGGCACAATAAAACGATTTTTAGTTATTTTACATGAAAACAGTTTTTCAATGTATCTCATAGGATCCTGTACTGCCTTTGTGAGCTGTGATGAATAGAGACAGAAGACAGTAAAACAAGCCTTACTTCCCTCATTCCTATTGCACGTTTGATCATGATGTGGTGCTTGTGCGCTATGGAATGCAGCAAGAGTGACGCCTACAGGCTTAAATCCTCTGGTAAGCTGATCTCAAGAAAATACAGGCTGCAAAATTAAGAAAAAAAACGTTAATTTATTTTTTTCTTATTGTTCCTTTTGGAGATGGGGGCATAAGAGGAGGAGTATATGCTAAAATAATAGAACAGAACTATAAAATGCTAACCATGGAAGCTGAAAATCAAAAGTTACCAAAGAATAAGCAAAAAAAAGATAGCAGTCTAGAAAGTGCTTGTTTGGTCGTGCTTCCGAGTGTTTATAAGTTGTGGGTCCTACGGAATGTGCAGATAATAAGTAGGTAGTAAGTTGTGGATCACACGAAAAGTGTGGATAAAACGTATGTTTGACCAATTTAAGCTTTTGCCAGGCATGCTCGTATATTTCTATGTCCACTTTTCTTCATGAAAACTGAATCTTCAAACTTTATTTGCTTTCTTCTTGCTTTTACAGTATTGGCAGCTTGGTGACAATTGCTTAAACACGCTTTAATTATAAGCAGTTAAAAAATACAATCTTTTTCCGGGTGCGGGTGGTTATGAAGCTAAAAATGTTTTTAGTTGAAGCTTCCAGTTAAACTAAAACTCAGTTTTCATTCAGAAAAGCTTCAAGTATTTAGTCAAAAGTAATGTACCTAGCAGACATGAAAGCCATTCCAAAGAAAACAGCCTTGACAGCTTGCTTTTGTCCAGCATAATCAAATGCCAATGGCAGCATTTCGTGCAATGTTAGAAAAGCCATCACCCCGCCAACTGGGAGCATCACAAAATCCATTAAAAAAAAAAATCACAAGGATTAAACCGTAGAATCTCCTTTAGTCAGTTAATAAAGCTCAGGAAACATGTATACCTGATCCCAGCAGGCCCTCCAGAATTTCAGGACTTAAGCTGCTCGGGAATAGGTAAGCTGCAGATTATTTACAAGTATCAAAATTGAGATCAGAAAATTTTGGCATTTATTTAGCCCCTGTTTGACAACCATTATTTGAAAACTCATTTTTCTACGTACTCATTTTCAACCACACATACATAAAATATTCTGTACGTAAAACCAAAACTTTCCCCTATTTTTTAACCGCACATTCTCCTAAAAATCATTATTCAAAACTTCGTTTTTTCAAAATAATGGTTGTCAAACAGGTGGCTTAATCTTCAATATATTTAGGTTTAAGTGCAGGGGACGGACCTACAATAATTACACCAAGAGGCTCAGCTAAGCCAGAAAGGGTTGCTAGCTTGAATGCTTGCCATTTGCTAAGATTAAAACACAAAAATACCATACACAAGGTGAATAAAAAAATTCAAAATCATGAAATAGCATTCACTTTTCTTTTCCTCAAATCATGATACAAAGTGAAGTGGCTGGAATTTCATTACCAAGGCTTAATCATGCTTGATCTCCCACAGTTCAAAAGTCAAGAACTAAAACACAACTTAGCACGTACGAAAAATAGCTTTCATATGCTAGGTTCAGTTACTCTGCTTGAGTTGAAGTCTCTAAACGTGAACGTGTATACAAAAGAAACATATTTAAGTTATTATTTCAATCTATACCTTTCGGTAGCAAAATAAACAGGAAGTGCAACTGCAACCCCCTGAAAATTAGAAAATTCCAGATGTCAGGAAGAAAAGAAAACATTATGCCTACGTTTCCCAAAAGTGTGTAAAATGTGTACTCAAATGTGACATGTCACCATTTCTTTATTCATTGTAATACGCAGGAGAATTATGAAATACAGGTGTGTTTGATTGCAAATATAAAATTTGCATAGAAAGAAAATAAATTATAAGCAATTGAATTCCCAAGAACTTATTTGTATGAAAATTATTAATTAAATGTGATTGATTGATCTAGTTTTCAACCTAGAAAATATTATATTTATCCATTTTTTATTAGTGAATAGATGAGAGAGAGAGAGAGAGAGAGAGAGAGAGAGAGGGTGAATTGCCTTGAAAATAAAAAACTACACTTTCCTAAAGAACATGTTTTTCTTGTTTTTAAGGAAAATATGGTCGCATGACCAAAAGTTGAAAAAAAAATTCCATAGAAAAAAATGTAAATCAAATACCCTAAAAGTAGGAACTTGGGTGGAAAAAGAACAATTTTCATGGAAAATAAAGTCAATTAAACACACCCTAATTGTTTACAATCCGAAGACATTTTTTTTTTACTTACAAATCTTATAGGAGAAAAACAACCCAACTGATCCTTGGGTACAACTCCAACTAACTTTGAGACAGTATGATCGGTATTGAGGACCTCTAGTAACTCAACCTCACGAAAAGAACTTATTCTACGAGCATGCAAAAAACTAGTAACTCAACATCAAAAAACTTCTTGTGCTATTAATTTTTAAATAATTTGTGTATAGTTGGATCGGTCCACCAGTCAGTTTTTGGATCTTAGCAGAAAATATGCACAGCCCGGCAACTAATGAAACTAAAGAGCACGCGAGAAACAATTTGTGCTTGTGAATACATGAAATGTAAAACTAGTTGCTGTTGTTAAGTATACATAGGAAGAGATGTCAGTAAGAGATATCAATAAATGTCTTTTAAGCTAAATTCTTTTGAAAGATTTACTATTTGTGCCCCATTCTCTAAAAACTCATTTTTTCCCAAACTCAATTTCAATCACACGTTCTCTCAATAAAATAATTTTGCACGTAAATCCAAAACTTTTCCTTACTTTTTAACCACGCATTCTCCAAAAAATAACTATTACAAAACAATTTTTTTTTTAAAAGGGGGCTCAAACAAGAGCCTTAACCCACCAAAATGTGGAGAGAGAAAAATCACGAAGTAATTTGGAGCAGTTCAGTGATTCCATCATCATTACATTGTGTTTGAAAAGAACCCATGCATCTGTAGAGTTTGGCTTTATGGAATCTGGCCATATTGAAAATTTTCCCAAATTTTTATATCCCACAAGAAGTTCCCATTGAAAGCACAATGTAATCCAATTTCTGTATTCATGCAATAGACCTTACCAGACAAAAGAGAGTGAACAAAAAGATTTTTTATTTTTTATTTTATTTATTTTTGTCGAAACCTAAGGAAATTGGAAGGTTGTCTATGATTTTTGTCAAAACCTGAACAGGCCCCGTCATAAAAGAAACTGGACCAAGATATATAAGGAATCAAAACCAATAAAAATGCCCTGCATCCACATGGCATCTAACTGCACTATCATTTATTCCATGTAAATATTTATGTATTCATACACATATACCTTATGAAGAGAATTACATGTCATGATATAAATCAAAATCTTCATCATGCTGGAACAAGGACATCTGAAAAAACCATGACATCAACACAAAAGAACACTATTATTGGATATCTCGAAAATACCTCTGGAATGTTGTGTAAAGCAATAGCTAGTGCCAAGTTCAATCCTACTCGAAGACCCTGAGAGAGATGAACAAACAGGCAACTTGAGAGTTCCTAGCTTAGTTAACATATGGTCTTTCGAAAGCAAAAGTCTAACAATCCTCTGATTAACAATCTTGTGGGAAAAGTGGCAAATAGAAGTTATGCCATGTGACATCTCTAAACCTCGTAATTCATTGAATTAAAGACTTTGCTTACATTTTCATTGAATATATGTTGGTGTCACAGGACTGATTAACAATATACACCAACATATGACCATTTTAAAGTTCAGAACTTCCATGGAGATGCATTTAATGAAAAACCTCAAAAAGGTCACTCTTCCCAGTTCTAAATATCAATCAGAAACCCAAAGTTGCATCTAAAATAATTTATGGATAGCGAGATATCTAACTAGGCCCTTCTACACTTGACTGTTAAAAAGTCGCATGCACTACACGTGAACACTGTTTGAGGGGTAAAAGAGGTACAAAAATAATTTTAATTTCACATACAAAGACTAGAGGGACAGTATATATACCTTCATTGACCCAAGGAACACAGCCATTCCCTCAGGGAAATTGTGCAAGCTTATACCTGGGGGAAAAATAGAATAGTAAAGAGTTTCAATCTGAGAGAAAAATATCAACATGCATTGAAACTTCAAGCAGTAGGAATTACAACAAGGAATCTGCGTTGTAATTCAAGTGTCTAGTAGCCCTCTTTTTTCCTAACCCTGAAGTGAATGACAATTTTGATGACCAACACAACCAAACTTCATTTCAATAAATTTATCACAAGCCAGTAAAAGGAAAAAGAAAATACACAATACTGCTTTAGCAATAAAGCTGCTACTCATACTAGTTTCTTTTAAATGTGAAATAAAAATAGCATGAGATTCAGTGTCAGTCGAGGAATGCCCAAGTATCACAAGTGTTTTCATTCAGCAGTATTACCTTGAAAAGAAATGAAATAAGGAAACATATTAAATTTTTTCCTTGCATCAAAGTTGAACTTAATTAAGAATATAATATTGATATGGGCTGAGAAGTCAAAAATTAAATAGCTATTTAAAGACACCGTTGAATTAGGACAGGTGAAAACCATGTCTTTTGGCAACAAGAATTGGGTATATTGGAATTTTTATTCTTGAAGAAAAGAATTCATTGAGATCAATAACAATCAAAAGGGCAACAAGAATTGAGCACAATGGAACGTGTTGGAACCTACACGGTAAATAACAAGTTAGTTTTCAGATCAAGAGTTTTGAATAAATCAAAATGGGAATAGACGTAGAGAATAACTTAATGTGGAATGAGATGGCTACTTGCATCAAGAACCGAGCAAAAGTTGCATAGATATTTCCAGAAATAAATAATACTCAGTTCACAGAAATACACTATTTAACATTATAAAGCATTTGTCATCATCCATTTACATCTCATCAATCAAGTATATGACCTCATACCATATCATCAATAATGATGCATAATATGTTGAATAGCTGAGACCAGACTATTCAGTGAATGAGAACTTATACAAAGTCCAAATAGTAGTTTGAAAAGGACTGGGTTTTATAAAAGCCTATGATTACGAATCTAATTAAAAGTCAAAAGAACTCATCGAATCAATATAGCTGTATTCCATATTATTTATTTGGATAACACAGAACCAATTTTCTTATTATGCTATTTCTATCAAAGAGAATACAAGTTAGAAAGGCAACTTCTACCTATGGTTAATGAGTTGTTCTCTGTGGAAGAGAGTAATAAAATATCCGTAAGATTAAAGTAGTGGAAAAGAGGAATGGTAAGATGGATGTTTAGCTACATTAAATGGATAAAACAAGAAATACAAATATATAAAATAAGTGGTGGTGGCAGCGATAAGGGATAAATTAAAGGAAAGACAACTTCTAGGTGACTGGCAATGTGTCTTGCATTAGGCTATAGAAACTCTGTTCATAAAAGTCATAAAATCCACAGTAGAATAGGTTAGAAGAGAGAGAGAGAGATCAAAATTAATATGGTCAGATACAGCTGAAAAAGTTCTAATTTCGTTGAATCCTTTCACAAATAAAGCAGGACCAAATGGACTTGTGAATAAGCATTCATTTCAAATTTAATTGTTTTACTCCTTAGAAGGTGCGAGAACATGTACAGGCCTCAGACAAGATTCCATGCAAATGGTATGTGGCCCAATCTTTCCAATATCAGTATCCTAATTATAAAGAGACAATCAATTAACCCAAATGACATTTTCCCTTCGCTTAACTGTTTGAAACTATATTCCAACTGAATTCACAGTAATATCGCAACCAAGAGGATATTATTACTTATAATCTGGAGGAAGGAGAAAAATTAACACAACAGACTTACCTACAGCTGTGATAATTCCACTAAACAAGACTTGGCGGCGATGCTTTTTCATCATATCCTTGCCCCTTTCATCCCCATTTTTCTGTTGTCAAGCAAAAATTATTTTTTTCGAAATTGAACCGAAAACTATCAGTCTATCAATGAATTAGCAAGCTTTAACGACATATCCACTCATTGACAGAAAAGCAACATTAAACCTTTTTGCTATTCACATCTGAAATGGGAGCAAGTGTTGGTTCAGGGATGAAATTAGCTATAATGGCAAAGAAAATGACCCCTGCAAAGAACTGTGAGGCCAACAGATCAGAAATTAACACTAAATAGTTTAATTGAATTTGACACTGAAAAAGGCGATGTAGCACAATATTTAGAAGATGCCTCACCCAGAGATTTCCCTTTAAGAATCCAATGGAGTTAATGGCATTATGAGCCAAATCTAAGAAAGATATGCTCAGCATGAGACCTGCAGCAAAACCCTGATTTTGAGGGATGCTGAAGTTAATTCTACATAGCCATTGAAACATGAAAAACAGAATTTATGAAGTTACGGGAACTTAAAAGATTGTCGATTGATGATCATATTTTAATTGGTATATGCCTATATAACTATCATTTAAAATAATGTAGGGCCTGAAACATTTAGTGATTTCTTTTGTAAACGTTTGGTTCTAGGGGTCTCACAACCTAGAAAGAAAATTATATCGTAACAAATTCCATTTGGACTTACCTGCAAAAGACCAAGCATCTTCAGATTTGGTGTCGGATTAATGACGACAAAAAATGCACCTGTTAAGAAACACAATAAAAGCATAAGCAATGTTTTCTCAATCGGATTGCAGCGACTAATAAAAGGATGATTCTAATCTCGAAACTAGAATAACCACGTGGAGTTATACTATTGACCGTATGCAGCCGCACGTTGTTCCAGAAATACATCAAGATAATTCCAAAATTACAATTGCAAAAGATTGTAATGCTTGAAACTTGAAGCTAAAAGCTGGGTTGACCCAAACATCACTCAATAAATATGTTGATTCTTTGTTTTCAGGATATCGTGATTAAATAACAGGGGCACGGTAAGTTAACGATTGCAGATTACTTAGCCGTAACCGAGAATATATTAAAATGTGAGTAGATTATTAAGCCTTCTACCTGTATTAACATCCCCAATGTTTTACTCAAATCATACAAAAGAAGAAAGAACAAAAAGATTGGTTCAGAAACCCAAACAAGATAACAATTTAAAATATTATTCCACTGCACAAATGCAAAATCACATACCTCATCATCAACAAAAACACGCTGAATTGAAAATTTAAAAAAATAATAAAATCAGCAATAAACCCATGTAAAGTTCTTGATCACTGCATTATAGAAAAAAATCATCCAACTGCATAAGTTCAAATTTACTCACCAATAGAGGTGCTCAAGCCACCCAAAAGCGAAAGACCAAGAGCAACTAAAACTTGCGAGTCCATTAAGCCCATCTTCTTCAAAACCCAAACTCCCAAAAATCTCGAGATGATACGTATTTCCTCTTTCTCTCGTCGCCTCTATATATATGTTGAAGAAAGAGTTAGTGGGTTATTAAGATAAACGCTAACAGTCAAAATCTTTCCCTTAAGCGGGTTTATCCGAGAATCAACTGAATTAGAAAAACATCAACGGCACTTGAGAATTAATGGGCTTTTTGGAATTCCACTAAATGTGCTAAATGCGTTGCTGAAATCATAGATATGAGAATTTATATATGCACACTCAACAGGGAAGGGAATATGTACAGTGAAAGAAAGAGATTGTTTAAGGTGCCGAGTTCAAGAAATGCTTAAAGAATCCTCAACCAAACTGCATTAGCATTTTTTTGTTGTTGCCGGCCACCGAACTTTCTGGGTAAAGAGTAATTTAGTGGCGGAAAAGGGATAAATATAAAAAGACCATTTCTTGGAATCGACTCATAAACACAGGAAAAAATCCCCGTTTAAGAGAATGCTAGATTCTTTGGTGATATCTCTCGAATTTTAACACGAATCCAATCCTCGACTAGTGATCAAGACAATGGAACACTCTTTGGCCGATCATATTATTTTGATTTATTTTAGTTTGATCGTTCGACTTATATATTTATTCTAGTTCAGTAACTATGATCATTATGGACAACTGGTTAAATATGATTGACAGAATTTGTGACCAGATACTTGATTGATGCCACCAAGCAATATAAAAGGAATTCGTAGAAAAACTAATTTAGGATTCTTACTTTCTTCACATGATGTGCCATCCATTGTGACAGGTATGTATGTTGCACTAATAAATTTTGATCATGATTATAGACAGATAGTCAAAATTAAATAAAAATATAAGTTGGGTTATCAAATCAAAACCCCTATTGGAAGGAATTAAAAACTTGATTTTAATTTTAATTTAAGTCAAAGTTAACAATTAATTTTAATCACATATATTATCGATTTCACAACTCTCCGACAATATACTTAGTCGACTTTTATGAAAATATACTAAAAATCTAATTTTGATCTTCGGACTTAATTTTTTTCTTCAATATTCTTTTTAAAATTTTCAAAAAAATTAAAAACGCATTAATAAATAAGTTGGTGAGAAAGCTTTTATATATTAACTGATATCGCTTTCATGGAAAAATTTGACCTCATGGTCCAGGCAGGTTTCCATGAAGTTCGAATTTGAGTAAATTTCATTCCCAATCACCGAACTTTATGCAGAATTTTAATTGAGCTACTAAACTTTAATTTATCTCAATCGAGTCACTAAGTTTCAGTTTAATTTTAAATTTCACCACTGTTATATTCCATCACACACAAGCCTCCAAACTACTAGAAATTGCTTCATTGATCCAATTTTTTTTTCTCAAGTCCTTTGGTTATTGTTCTTGAGAAATGGCCCGATCT
>CAIGRM010181675.1:0-16398 GCA_903798335.1 Fraxinus albicans
AACCAATTCACCCCCCTCTTAATTAGTTATTCTTGGGCTAAAAATTACGAGTAGCCATAACGAGAAAAATTAGTCTATGAACATAATAAATTACTGTTGACCATCTAAAGAAGCCAAATGAAATGGCCCACAGATATCCGTATAAATTAGTTCTAAGACGTCTGAAATCCTATTGGGATCTAATCTCATTATATTTGTTTGTTTCCCCTTCTTAATGTAATTAACATAAACACTTAAGTTTGAAAAATTAACGGGATCAAGAATTACTTCAGACACAATTATTTTATCTTTTGAGAGATGTGACATAATCGCTTGTACCATAACGAAACATAATTCTTATTGATTAATTTATATTTAATAACGCGTGAATTCACACGCAATGTCTCTTCATAAGAGGAAACCGTATTAATGAATTATAGGTCATCATAACCAAATAAAGAACTAGTACATTCAAGATTTGAATCAAGAAAAAACTAAACTAACCATTTCCACATGAACAAGAATAACTGAATTTGTCCGATGTAGAAACAAAAACCAAATTTCGTCTAAAAGACGGTACCACAATTATCTCTCTCAAATCAAAATAATAGTCTGTCTTTAATGATAAACTAAAAGACCCTATAGCCTCAACTTTAATTGATTTACTATCGCCCTACATAGATGAATGTTTCAGTATCAATTGGCTTTTGCGAGTTCAGACAACCCCACATAGACACATTTATATAAGTAGTGGCACCAGAATTTATCCACCAAATATGTCTCGGTATTGAAACTAAATTAACTTTAAAACAAACCAAAGTGAGAAGTGTATTTTTCTTTATACATCAAGCATAATGTTTAGAACAGTCTCTTTTAAGTATTCTAGATTTTCACAAAAGTAACAGTCGGATTATTAATCTTTTTCAAGCTTTTGTTTTTTTTACTGAATTGGATGCAGCTTCCTTATTCTTTAACTTGTTCTAGATGCACTTTCCAAGTGAACACTTTCAATTGTCTCTCGCTTTAGCCTTTCTTCTTCTTGTACACAATATGAAATGGGCTCATCAAGAGTCTACTTCCCTTTTGACAACTGTAACTGACCTTAAATTAACCGAATTGTGCAGGAAGAGAAATAAAACCAAATGCACGAGCAAGTCATCGGAGAGCTTGAACTTTAATATATTTAGTTTTGAACCAAGATGACACATATTCATGATGTACTCCCTTATGTTTTCTTTAGCCTTATACTTTAGTGATATCAAGTTTGTGGAAACGTACTTGTCACGCATTTTATACAACGTGAATATACCACAAGTGTACAATGCCAAGTTTTGTAATATAATAATAAAGTTAGGATGTCGGACCCATAGGGATTGATATTTAATTTATACCAAGTACTATAGTTGTGTAGCCTCTATTTTATCTCGATAATCAAATTGTAAAATCAATGGTTTTGAACTAATTAAATGTGAAAGATGTGATGAATTCAACAAATTAATGAAAGTTATACAAATTAATCAATATAGGAGAGCTTAGAGTGAGTGTGATTTCACCTAACTATTATATGATTTTCAAACACCTAATTATCTCTAATCAATATCATATGTTTATAAGCAAGAACCCTAATGTAATTCTACCACATCTTTTGAGTACAAGGTAAAATTTAATACTAGAAATTAATTTCAATATCTCTATTTCGAATTAAAATAAAGATTTATTAAGATCGTGGTTTTTAAATGGAACAAGTTTCATAGACTCTACAATTTCTCTCGAAACTCATAAAATATTGTATAAACCACATAAGCTTTAGCCTATGTGAGTCAGTACATGTATACAAATAGTGCACAGTATAATGCATCTCTTAACAAAGCTCACAATATATATCTTCTATAAGCATATCACTATCATCTATGTTGAAATTACTTATTGCAATTGTTTTGCTCATTTGCCATTGTGAATATACTACTAATAAGTACATGAAAAAATACCAAACAAAAGAGAGATCGGGATGGATAGCAAAAATTAACAAAATAAAGAAATCTAAATTAAAACAAAAGCTAGTTAGTGATGATATTACTAAAAAATAAAATAAAATAATCCCCGACAACGACATAAAAAATTCGTCACGCGTTTTATACAATGTATATATATCGGAAGTGTAATGTGTCAAATTTTGTAATATAATAATAGAGTTAGGATATCGAACCCTCGGTAATTGATATTTAATTTATAGCAAGTATTATAATTGTGCAGCGTCTATTTTATCTAGACAATCAAATTATAAAATCAATGGGTTTGAACTAATTAAATGTTGTGGCGAATTCAACGAATAAATGCAAGTTATACAAATTTATTAATATAGGAGAGCTTAGGGTATGATTTCACCTAACTATCAAATATGATTTTCAAAAACCTAGTTATCTCTAATCAATTTTTCATATTTATAAGCAAGAATTCTAATTTAATTCTACCCCCTCTCTCAAGTATCGAGTAAAAATTAATCATAGAGATTGATTACAATATCTCTATTCCGAATTAAAATCAAAATTTATCAAGATCATGGTTCTTAGATGGAACAAGTTTCATAGATTCTACACCTTCTCTCGAAATCCATAAAATCTAGGTTGTGTTATTATTGTGATCGTGCATAAATTCTCCTCACTCAAGTACTAGAATTGACTAGCATCTAATCATTCAATTAGTGATCAATTAATTGAAAGTATTAAATGAACAACACAAATAAATGAAATTGAAAAATTTCATAGAAATAACTAAAACAAAATCAAATTATATCATCAAGTTTTGGCTAATCAACTCTAGAAGAATTATTTAGTTCATAATATAAAATATGAAATATATACAATTCATAAAGAATAACATGAAATGAAGAAAGATAAAACTATTTTTTTGAATGATTGAATCAATCTTTTTCGCCAAGTTGTCTTTGCCTCCTTCTTGATTTCTTGATTTGTCCCCTTCAATTCTTACACTTGATTCGATGAATTGTAATTGAAAAGTGGTCATTAAAGTTGCATTTGTAGTATTTTGAAGTCTTGGAGGATTGGGGTTAAATTGGACCAAGTAAATAGACCAAAAAATCAAAACTCTTTTCTCGCCTAGCTGTACCTCGATGCCACAATCGTGGCGCTGCGGTGCCGCGTTGCTATTGAGATTTAGCAACAGTAATGCTATGACGCCCACTTTCGAGTGGAAAAAAAACACTGCGCATCCTTCAATATTTTTACATAATATTTTCTTCTGATATCCGATTGAGATTATTCAAAATGTATTGAAAATATAACTCAAATGATTACAACTTTACTTTATATTGATTTTTCCAATTCGAACGTTTACTATATTAAAAATTGGTCTCAATCTTCGGTTAAAATCTGGAACATACTTGTGCGGTTGAAAATTGATTTGTAAAGATATGTTGATCATATTTCACTTCTTTTTGACTTCTAATTGCATTCTGTTGATTCCTAGCAATCATCAATTATCGTTTTGTGGTCTAAATCAACTATTGAAAAGTTACAATTTAATCTTCAAACTTTGAATTTCACCATTTTTCGTTGTTATTCATTTTTTTTTTCTTTCAATTTAGCATTCAATCATATAATTTCACCTAATCAACATCAACTTCTCCTTGATTTGTGCCAAAATCATTATTTTCTCCAACTTTTACACCATTCACAGCAATTCACCTAACCTATAAAACAACATTGAAACACACATTAAAACGTTCTAAAAACTCTTAAAGACAATCACAATAACAAGTTTAAGAGGCAATAAAACAATGAGTGAACCACACTCATCAGTACTAGTTTTAGCCTCATTGTGTCTTGAAAAGCATTTTTCAATTTATTTAAAAAATTTATTGATATTAATTACCTTATCAGGCATGGCGCTCCTGAATGTTGTTGAAAATTTACATATCATGATTATAAGACTTATGCGGTTTGAATGATCTATTTATTCTAGTACCGTTTTTATTAGCGAAACTCTTATCCATAAGAGTAGTAGGTTGTTCAGTTCTTAACGCAATGTCTAGATCTATGCCACCAAGAACGATACAAACATTCTCTTTCCAGCTCTCAAATTTTGGTTTAGCACATGAATTGAATTGATGTTATCAGATATTACAAAAGTTGATGAATTAACTGAATAGACAACTTAAACCTAATTAACATGTTCACATGAGAATCCATATTGAGCAATAAATTCAAATAATGGTAGACCCCATCACAAAAAATCGGGCACAACATTGACATTTAGTCTTTGAACAGAAATATCAACTTATAAGTAGTACTTTTGGTGCAATAATCAAATATTGACAATAAACAATGTCAAACAATAAGTCTATCTTTGGACCGACTCAATGTTCACATAAAAAAATAAACTTTATAAATATCACATAATTATTATTATTATGGGTGTGCAAATACTTCAGTCAAATATTTATCTTCCTTTCGTCTAGTGGATATTCGCATGAATTATGTGCACAATACTTTCCTAATATTCCAATAAATTAATTTAGATAAGAGATGTTACTTTGGTAATATGTTGTTTCAATTAATTTATCTTAGAAAATTGATAATCCGAAAGAAATTTTAAATATCAAAATTTGAAATTAATTGCTTTTTTAACCTTTTAATATTTTTTTAATCTTCTTTTGTTTACAAAAATAAAAATAAAAGTCGGCACGTATCGCCCGTTTCTTTACTGTCCAGTAGCATCGTGCAGCCACAGTTTTGAATTTTCTTTTCATAAAATACCAATTACATATGCCAACAAAAGGCCTCCATAAATATGAATGGAAATGATTGTCTACTGCCACATATTCCAAATATCAAGTAATAATGTGACAAACAACCTATTCAAGAATGAATTTTTCCGTTTTTAAAGCACATGATTAATCATGCACACAGACAAAGTTGATGCCATAAGTCTTTTTTGTGCAGAACTTAATTCAAAATAGCAATAATCAATTATAATCGTACTAAAATTCAACAATTAATTCATAAAATTGTTAAATTTAAAAACACCCGAAAAATCCTTAATTTGAAATTTAGGCTAAATATTATATCCCAAAATTGAGAAATCCAAATAATGAATTTCAACCATAAAATTCTTTCTTTAATCTCAATTATTTAACATGGAGTTGGTTCTGATACCACTTATTAGAATTTTATGAAATTTTAAATCTTAAAAACATGAAAATCTAATTATTTTATTGTCAAGATCCTACATGTCAAATCATCAAAAGAATTATAAAGTGCAAAATATAATTTAATTCATTGAGAATTATTCTTTAATATTTGATCTTAATTATTGGATCTATTGATTCTTGAGTTCTTAATCTTAGTTTTAGCTTCTTGCTCCATAATATTGATTGTCTTGCTCTTCACTTTGATTCATGATTATGGGCTCTTGAATTTTTCAATCGTTATTCTTAGGCCATGTCTGATTCCGATTATTTCAATATGAAAATGGATTTTTGGACCGTTATTTGACAGGCACATGGGTCCCTTGCCATGCAAAAAGTCAACAAAAGTGGCTTTTGGGGGATTGCAACGGTCCAAATACCAAAAATGCACCCATTTCAAAATATTTAATGCAATCATTAAGGGGCACTCTCGTCTTTTCATAAAACAATTTCGTGAACTGATAAGAAGGCAGTCAAAAAAGGCTGTTGCAATGGGGCCCCCTTTATTGTATAACGTCTCCAATTTACATTAAAATTTCGGCAAAATTGCGCCCAAACAACCCCTTAATTGTGAGTTTCGAATCCTCAACTTCAATATATTTTTTCTTGCATACTTGTTTTTTATGAAATGACACAAAAAATGAGAATCATATATGCATTGAGAATCAAAACCTTATAGGGATGGCAAAAAAACTTGTCGGCTCGAGCTCAGCCCAAAAAAAGCCCGAGCCGAGGCCCAACTCGAGCTAGATTCCACAGAGCCGAAGCTCTGGCCAAGCCCTATTTGACCCACATTAAAATTCTCGTTCTCATTTTTCTATTAATTTTAGGATGTGTTTGAGTCACATTATCTTGGAATAATAAATTGATAGAGAATGTATAGTTAAAAAATAAAGAAAACTTATTGATGTGATAAAAAATATTATTTTATTGAAAAATGTGTTGTTAAAAATAAATAAAAGAATGAGAATGAAAATTTTAATGTGAGCCAAACAAAAGCATTGCTTTCACATGTATTTGACTCATCATCAAATAACCCATAAGGGATTCGATCTATACATATATAATCTAACTCACACTTTATTTAGATATCTCAAAGCTCAATTATTTAACTCTTTATTAAACCGCTTTACTTTTGAGCTTAATTTTAAGATAGTTTTTATACACAATTAATTTAAAAACAAAAATTAAAAAAAAAAAACAAAAAGGGCTCAAATGATACGATTCATCCGTCGTCCCAGAATGAAAAGGGTGATCTTGTAGTTCGCTCACGTGACAAATTAAATAATTTCCCAAAGTACCATTTAGATCAAAGTCATTGAAACGGAAATTCAACACTTGATTCTGGGCTAGGCATACCCAAACACTCTTAACATCCACTACGAGAACACAAATTTCATAATATTGTATTTTCTTAAAGTTCATTTCTAGCAGAAATGAGAATATCAGCAAGGAAAACCAGAGCGTTGATTCTTCAGTTGGCAAGAACTTGTGGAGCTTGATTCTCCTGCTGCTGCTGCTGATAGTTCAGTGGCCTCCTGAAGAGCATGATGTGTGGCTCCGGACGGTGAACTGCATAATGGACCCACCCACGACTCTGCTGAACCCCAATCGCACGCCATTCATTCTAAAAATAACAAAATAAAGCTTCTATATGAATGAAGAAAAGAAGTCAATTATTATAAAGCTTGATTTAAAATTTTTCAGATACACAAACGCAAATATTATGCAAGTGGAGATGATAATAAATCTAGTCTGCTGAAATCCTCTGTTGTTTTCCAATTTAGTTTCTGATCCCTAATCTCAGTCACCAAACAAAAGCCCATGAAATTCAACACACAATAAATGCACTACAAACCCTTCCCTTTTTCAATTAACTAACACAGAGTAGCGAAAACGATAAAAAAAATAAATAAACAAACCTTATCCATAACTATACGATTAAGCAAGAATATGAAAAACTTACTTCAGAGAGAAGACGATTCTTGGGAAGCAGTTTAGCCACTTCTGGTGGAAGAACAACGTGCCTGGAAATTCAAAAATTGCCCAAAAAATGCAAGATTATCCTCAAAAACGAAACATTTAACAATTAAAAAAAAAGGGAAATTCAAAAAATTCGAAAAACACCTGTACTCGTAGGTGTCGTCGAAGTATTTCTCAGAGTACTGGATCTGACCCATTTCGTATTCGCGTCCAAATTTCACGATTTCTTGAATCTTAAATTACCGCTCGGAAAAAACAATTAAGAAGAAAAGGAAGTCAAAGAAAAGTCCAAATTCGCAGATACTGAAGACAGACATACATGTGGAATGTATCTGTGTGTGAGAGACATGGAAATATAAGGCGGAGGATTTATTTATATTCAACGAAGGGTTATTTTTGGAATTAAATAATGTGTAAACGTTCTAATTGTGATGATTTTGAATTTCAAATTTTGAAACCTTTCCCACTCTAATGGGCACAACTCTAACGTTCACGTAGGTTTTGCGAATCAATCGTGCTATGTACATTTTTTTTGACAACAAGTTTGATATTTAATTAGTTGACATCAATCATAATTATTACTTAGATTTTGCTATGTGTACACTAAGGTTTCAACCCCGATATATAGCCACCCTCACAATAAGAGGGGCCCACGATTTTTTTATTGGGTGTGGCCCCCTTATTGTGTACACCGATGTTACAAATGAAAGCTTGTTTGGTAGATATTAAAATCAGATTAAAATTGAAAAATTAGCCGTTATTGTTGACTTTTATTAGACGAGTGAGACCCAATAACGACTATATTTTCAATTTTAATTGGATTTTGAGCCGTACCAAACCGGCCCTTAATCAACAACTATTAAAATCAGATTAAAATTGAAAAAGTAGTCGTTATTGTCGACTTTTATTAGACAAGTAGGATTCAATAACTGCTATATTTTCAATTTTAATTGGATTAAAATCCCTCCTAAACAAGCTCTCACACATTTTGTGAGACTCGCAATATTCATTTTTATAAATTAATTTATAAATTTGTCAGACGGAATGAAATTATACCCCAACCCCATTAATATGATTTAGAACTTATATTGAAATAATAAAAATCAAAGTTGAGATGAATCGAGTAAAAAACGTTTTTGATGATCACATTGAATCGATTAATTTAAAATTAATTTGAAAGCAATTTAATGATTGCATGAGACCTTTAGATAAGCCCTACGCATTTAAAAAACTTTTGTTATATTACCGTAGTCTTAGTAACAACTTTTATGGTTAATAAATTAAAAGAAATAATTTTATGAAATTCATTATCGACATTTTTTTTGTTAAAGATCCGTTAGATTACAAATGTGGAAAATGAGTGGAAATAAAATATTTTACAGGGAATTAATTTGCCTAAAAATTGTTTTACTGAAAATTGTAATTAATTATATTTGATTGTTACAATTTTCCATGGAAAATGTTGAAAATTTGGTGTCCGTTTGACTTCTTTTTTTATGGAAATTGTCAATTAAAATAATAATGTTTTCTACCATTGAGTCTAGAATTTGTTCCAATTGCCACACACAAAAAAAAAAAAACCATACCGAATACCATTTGTTTGGCTTTATTTTGCATGAAAATTATCAATAAAAGTGAAAAAAAAAAAAAATTTACCATTGTGTCTAGAATTTTTTTTTTCAATTGCCAAAAAAAATAATAATAACAAAAAAAAAACCTGAAAAATATTTACCCACCAAAATATTAAGAATTTATTTTCCTCAAAAAGTGGAAAATTTGGAAAGTTGGAAAATATTTTTTCGCGAAAATTTTGCTTATCAAACACTACAAAAGTTGGAAAATGAATCCATGAAAAATGTGTGCTATCAAACGGAACCTAAGTAATAAAATAAAATACCTTAGGTGAAAAAATATATTCATAGTAGCAATTAAAATACTAACTCGAGATTAGCAAGAGAGTTTTGGGGTCGTAGTCACGTCGAAGTAGGAGTTACGTGGAGGCAACATAGATGAGCCGAAGCCAATGATCACTGCCATTGTTCCCTAGCCTGCATGCCTAATCCAACCCTTACACCCAAACCGACTCCATAATATGATAGATGCTGAAGATTATAACTTGAATCTAACTCTTAGAAAAATAAAATGATACGAAGTCAGCAAGCGTAGGGCTTGGGGAGACACCCAGGCCGAGGGAGAGATTTTATCGAGGCCCAGTGTAACGCCTCGGCCAACCGAACCACACCAGTCCCAGGTTGCCTAGGGAACCCATGATCAAAATCTCCAATATAAGAGGATCCGTGAGCATAAGCCAATGCTAGGAAATGGGCAAGGAAGTATATAATGATAGACATGAAGTATCAAGAAAGCTTTCAAATAAGGCATATATCACGCCATGAATCCAAAATGTAACACATCCTACCACCTCAATGTGGAAAGATGAATGACCTGTTACACGAAAAAAAATTCTGTAAAAATAAAATAACACACACATGGGGGTGGGCCCCATTTTTTATAATAATATTTTACTCACGTGGGGCCCATCCCCATTGAGTATTCTGACATTTTTACAGATGAAATAGTTATATACAAGTGGTTTAATCGAAGAGGAAATAGGTTGACTTCCCTTGACAATTGTTATTAGGGTTAATCAATTTGTACATAATGGATTACCCCCTCTCAGATAATGCGTGGGGCCGTGCGTATTTAAAAATTCCGACAATATGGTCTCCATCTCCATTGTGAGTAGTAGATAAAAGATTCGATAAAAAATTCGGTACATGTAGCATGATCCTTGTTATTAACCACCCTTGACAACTGTAAGTGGCTTCTGATGGAAGTGACCCCCATCAACCACCCAGTTGGGTAAGTGATTTGACAGGTCGACCAACCGTCTAGTGTCAGCACATGAGCGGGAAAGAGCCCGTCCAAGAGATAAAGTTGTTCTCATGCTTTTTAGACCTTATAAATATCCCTGCATAAATCTTCTATCAATGTATTGTTTGCATAAAATTATAAATTGATGGAATTATAATATGATATAAATGAGTTGTGAAAAAATGAGTAGTAGCTATAGATCCTACGAAGTGCATAGTTGAAATTAATGTTGATTTTGACCTTTAATTTATAAGAAACATGCAAGATCATCCTAGTCAAAACTATGTCAACTTGATTTTCTCACTAATGTTTTTGTATTTGACTTGATTGTTGGATTGCATACTTTCGTTGCACCTCATTAGAGCAACAGTTGTGACAGACTTTGTTGACTTTGGGGTCGTTCAAATTTTGAGGTCAACGCTAACAATAAAATATTATTTCGATAGAAAACCAATAACAAAATTAACTTATCTATCAATTATAACATATAAAAAAAATTAAAAACATAAAAAGAGATCTTAAACAACAACAATATAATAAAAAATATAAAAATTAAAGCAATAAACCGCTTTTTTGGTTGCATTGATACTAGGGGTGAATATGGTTCAATTTGGAGGGTTTGCAACAAATTTTCAAACCAAACTACTTTTTTCTGTTTGGTTCAATTCAGAATCAAGATTTAACAAAAAAAAATATCGAATATATTAAATCATAAATATTAGTCTAAAATTCAGTGTTCGAAAATGCGATTTAATGCGCCGTTTAAGCGCGCTCATGCGTGAAGCGTCGCCAAAACGCTTCGCATTTGGGGTGTGCGTGCAATAATGAGGTCAACGCCTCCGTTGACCACCCAAACGCACATTTTTTAGTTTTTTTTTTATTTTACCATTAAATAATACCATTAAATATAAATTATAAACTTAAAATTCTTCCAACCCATCCAGAGACAGGCCCAGGAAGCATATTAAAATGTATGTTTGGTTGGCACATTTATTTATAGGCAAAGTTTCTTGTGCTTCTTCTATAGGATTCCGATGTGGGACTTTGGCTATGTTCCTGTACAAGCATTGAAACAGACGACATCCTCATTTTCCCCCTTTCTGTTCTTCTTCTCAAGTTTCCACCCTCCCATTCTTCATCTTCCCCACAGCATCCTCATTTTCCACTTGCGATTGGCTCGGCAGCAATGGGGGTGGCGGGGGCGCATTTACACTACGGGTTTTGGTACTTGGTAGTGGTAGCGGTTTTCCATTGATGGAGAACCTTCTCGCCTCTCTCTCTCCTCTCTCCAAGGACTCAAGATCGGAAGAACGGACTTTGTTTCCCTAGTTCCTGTACGTGCAAATTTTCACCAGCAAAGTTCCTACAGCAGCCGTTGTTGTTGTGTTGGGTAGGATAATCGTCTCTTACCCGCAAGACCTGGGTTTGTGTCTAGGCACCGGAATTCCAGTTCACCTTGCTGGTTTTGAATATTGAAGGAGAAGCTTATGTGGGACTTGGGAGGCAGGGCTTTGACTACCTTTATGAGGTTATTTTCAGAGTTCGAATTGATTTGCCCACAATTGATTAGTTCGAATCTATCATTTTAATTTCAGTTTATTCCCTGTGTTTTCTACTGATTTCACTTCAATTCAGTTTCTGATTTTAATTTTAATTTTGTTTTCCTGCTGCTATCAATTTCTGCTACTGGATTGCTTGCTGGATTTCTGATCTGTTGCAAACTGAAATGGAAGTTTTATTGAAAACAAGTTAGTTGTTGATGAAATCAAAAGTCTAATTAAAACTTCTTACTTTTTTCTTTGATTTATGGGCTGAATTATGAATGAAATATGTTGCCTATAATGTGAGATACGGAATGCATAGTAGGTGTTTGAGAAAATGCTCTGAAGATTTTTCCATAATCAGCACTTCTATTTTCCAGTCACAGTATTCCTCATGAAATAGGTTGGCCTATAATGTGCTATATTTTGGGTTTGTGTCTATCTGTTGCTTTACTAATAATCTATTTGAGTCCATTGCAAAGTTGTTGATTTTAGTAAAAAAATTATTTTTTTATATAAAAATATATTTAATGTCTTAAAAATAATTAAATAATATTAAAAATACGAAACGCATTATAGCGCTTATTCTTCGCATTGACACGCCTAAATTTGTGATTCTTGATTCTTGACCTCGACGCATCGCAACGCATTACGCATTTTAGAACATTGCTAAAAATTTCACATTAAAACATAAATAATATCATTAAAAATATTAAAAACCAAAGTTCTTTAATCCTAATAATTATAATACAACACATGATAAAAATATTTTAACCTCCTAGTATATATTAATTGACGCAACATCTGCAATTTTAATACATGATTCATTCTCTACAAAGATAAGAATATGGTGCATGAATTCATTGATTATAGTTAAATGATACAAAATAACTAGTAAAAGAAAATGAATAAAAAAGATCAAATGCGATAATAACTTCGATAACTTTTTGTAAATCATCATGTGCTTCTACCTCATCCAAATATGGACAAATCAATATAAGTTCCTTGTAATCCAATTTTAGGGTAAATCGCCGCTTCAACCATATTTGCACTCAATGAATTCATAAAGGAATCACGTATCCAACCACTAGCAATTGTGAATATTTGAAAAGTTAATATATCTTTAGCAATTTAAGGGGACAATCGTCTATTTATTTGCATTCAATTTTCACCAAAATAATATATCAAAATATTTATTGGTCAAATCTTCAAAATAACCATTTTAAGTAATCCACCAAATCAATTGCTAGATTCTAGAAAAAAACAGAAAAATCTAAAAATTAAGTTAAAATGAAAATAATTAATTGAATGACTTGACTAGAAAGTTAAGACACAAACAAACAAAAAATGCTTTCCGCTAAAAATTTAAGATTGCCCGACACAAATTAGAACATAACAACACAACATCAATAAAATATAGCAAATAATTACCAATAAATAAGTATCTTTGGATGAAATTTGAAAAAAATATTACTAAAAGAAAAAGAAATGTGAGTTTGAATTGAAATATAGATTTAATTGTCTACTCAATTGTAATGGACGGTGATAAATATGGTTCAATACAGTTGTTCAATACGAAATTTGGGAGTTTTGCATTCACAGTTGTGATGACTGATGTGTTTTTGTGTATAGGGATGACAATTCGAACTGTGAAAATCGAAAATCGCGGTTAACCGAATCGAATGAGGCGAAAAAAATTGAACCGATGGTGCAATTGGATGATTATGGTTTTGATTTTAATGACCCGATTCATGGTAGGGTGGGTATGGTATTTAACAACGTTGTCCCGCCCCGAACCAATTACCCACTAAAAAAAATAAATTTAATTGAACAATTTTAGTTTTTTTTTTTTTTTTTTTTTTTTGTCTTTGGACAAACTCAATTAAAAAATTGAGCCCAGTAACCATTACCCACAAGGCCACAACCTCAGGGCCTCGGGCCCAGAATTTTTGAGGGCCCAATTTTTTTTTTTTTTTTTAATAATTTTAAATTAACCTAAAACTTCTATCAACATTCAACACTTCAAAGAATCAAAATTAACCTAAAACTTCCCTCCACAACTCCACAACGGCGTTGAGCGAGGCAGTCCAAAGACGGGACATGAGAGACGATAGAGGCCTTCAGCGGTTCAGCCCTTCAAGCCAAACGGAAGAACTAGAAGCTGTACAACTTGTGACTCCGTAGTCCGCCCATCCAGTGTACCGTGAAGGTGATTTCTTCAATTCTACTCCTCGATTAACCATTGAATTTGATGACCTCACCAAATCCAAAACAAGAACAAATAAACAAATACCCTGGGTCACTGTCTCCCTGACTAAGCATATTCAATTTCTATGATTTCTTCAATTCTTTTTCGATAATGTTATGTTTATAAGTTTATTTGCAATATTTTTTGATAATGTGTATTGTGATTCTGTGAATACTGAGCCTAATATTTTATTGTGATTGAGAATTTAAGTATGGATAATGGATCATGGATGGATGATCAGGGTTGAATTTGAACTGGATTTTATAAATCTGCAAAATTGCAATTCTGCATATTTAATGAAATATATGAATTTCTGCATATTTTGTGTATTTAATTGCATTTACATGTTTAGTTTTCTGTTGAGGTGTACTGCTTATTTTGGTGTTTCTGTTTATGTAAGGATTACAAATTTACAATGCTTGAAAGACTTTACCTGCTTCAATCTTGCTGCTTCAATCTGCTTATGTAAAAATTACAAATTTCTGTTTATGTAAAAATTACAAATTTTGGTGTTTCTGTTTCTGTTTCTGTTGAAGACTCTACCTGCTTCAATCTTGCTGCTGAAAGAGTGGGAGATACCGCTACTGGCATTCAAGATGATACATCAAGTACACTGGATACTTCACAAAATCCAAGTGAGGTAAATGCAAACCCTACTCATATAGATTTAGGTGATGATGAGGAGCCGACTGAGGAAATTAGAAAAAGAAAATTGACATTTAAGTGTGGCAGTATTTCAAACTACAAAGAATTAATAATGTGTCCAAAACAATTTATAAACAATGCAAGAAATAGTTAGGTGGTGAGTCAAAAAATGGGACAAGTCATTTACGTGCTCGTTTGGATAGATGTCCCCTTCGAGGCAGAAGGATGTCAAACAGATGTTTTTGAATCAATTTAAAGAACCTAGTGGCAGGACTGTAATGGGGCATTTAATTTTGATCAAGAGAAAAGTAGGAAGGAACTTGCAAATATGATCATCCTACAAGAATATCCTCTTTCAATGGTTTAGCATTCTGGATTTAGAAAATTTTGTAATACAATTCAACCATTATTTAAAGTTGTTTCTCGTAATACCATCAAGACTGATATCTTGAAAATTTATGATTACGAGAGAACAAATGTAATGGGCTTGTTAGAAGTGACCAATAGTAGAATAGCAGTCACTACTGATATGTGGGCATCCAATCAAAAGAAGGGAATTATGGGTATCACCGCACATTACATAAAAGATTATTGGAGGCTTCAAAGTCGAATTTTGAGGTACAATAGTTTTATAAAATAAACTTTAAGCTACACTTGTATATCTTCATCAATTTTATGTTATCTCACGAACTTTTTTTAACCATCGATGCAGATTTATATACATCCCTTGCGCCCATATCGCTGACTCACTGTCTACTGTGTTAATGGAATATCTATTTGACTGGAATATTGATCAGAAATTATCCACATTGACTGTTGATAATTGCACTACGAATGACGATATGATTAACATTATGTTAGATAAGCTTTCTCTTGGTTCTTTGCTATTGAATGGTAAATTTTTCCACTTGCGGTGTTGTGCACACATTTTGAACCTGATGGTAAAGGATGGTTTGGATATCATTAGCCCGAGTGTCGAGAGAATCCACGATAGCATTTCATATTGGTTAGCAACACCAAAAAGAGTTGAAACATTTGAGGCAGTTGCACGACAAATGAAAATCCATTGTGAAAAAAGGTTAGCACTGGATTGCAAGATTCGATGGAACTCCACGTATCTAATGATTCATACTGCTTTACTTTATAAAGAACTTTTTCCTCGTCTAAGGCAAAGAGAGCCTCAATACAGAAGTGTACCCAATGAGAGTGATTGGAACTTGGCTACAGAGATTTGTAATAAGTTGGAGATAATTTATTAAGCAACTGAATTATTTTCAGGTACAAAATATCCTACCTCCAATCTGTATTTTCCAAATATTTGTGACATAAAGTTGGCAATCCGTAATTGGAGCACATCATCTTGTGATGAAGTCAAATGGATGGCGTCAAGCATGAAGGAAAAGTTTGAAAAATATTGGAGTGACATGCATGGAATTCTAGCAGTTGCAACTGTATTAGATCCGAGATACAAGATGAAACTAGTTGAATACTATTTCCCTCTGATCTTTGGAGATAAAGAGCAGGTAGAGATTGAAAAGGTTAGAGCATTTTGTCATAAGTTGCTCAAAGAGTACAAGAGACCACGTCATTCGACAGAAAATACATCTCAATCTTCATTATCTTCGCAATTAGAGTCGTCTACTACTGTTGGAAAGCATTTTCGCATAGTTGGTTTTGTTACATTTGTTAGTCATTCCGTTACTGCTGATTATGTAAAAACAGAGGTTGATGTTTTTCTAGATGATCCAGTATTGCCAAGGGTGGATGGCTTTGATTTATTGTCATGGTGGAAAGCAAATTCAATAAAATATCCGACTTTACATAAGGTTGCTAGAGATTTATCAGTCATTCCAGTATCTACTGTGGCATCTGAGTCAGCGTTTAGTACAAGTGGTAGATTTGTGAGTCCACATAGAAATAGG
>CAIGRM010181681.1:0-13602 GCA_903798335.1 Fraxinus albicans
ATAGGAGGAGTTTCAAACCGTGAAGGAGATAAAAGATAGGATTTTCACTTCAAATATTTCCTTAATTGGATATTGAGCATCTAGCCCAATTGGCTGATTTCCTCCAAATACCCAATAAGATTTGGGCTACAAACGTTTGTGGTGTGGATTCAACATTCTTCAATCCCAGGCTTATAGCTTATGAAGTTAAACGGGTCACGGTCTTTCATTATTGCCTAGGGATTATTTGGGCATCACAAAAATACCCAACTCCGTGCTATTAGAAATTCTTCATTGGGAGAATTCAAGCCAGAAATCTGATTTATTCCTTTGCCTATTTACTTTTTGAAGTTCATATATCTTTTTACTTGAATTACTCCTCTATGTTTGTGAAGTTTATTGCTTTATTATTTTTATTTTTAAAGTTTTTCTATTATTTCTTCTTGTGTAGTAGACGCAAAATATTTTTTTATATATTTTGTTGGCCTTGATTTTTGTAAGATCATGTCAACTGATTCAGGTTCCTCCTACGTAATCCTTGTTCCTGCACACATGGATAAACAATAAATTGCATATGGGCTCACACTTCTTCCTTGCAGAATGCATGACACTTTGTCTAGGTCACGGAGTTCGGTCTCTACAGGGCACTTCGGTATGCATCACCTCGGCTATCTTGTATGTGGCCTCACTTCAGCCAGGTTGGAGGATGATGCGGAACATGGACTAGTTTCATCCTGATGGCTGATGTTTCCTCTCTTAGGCGTCAAATTTGTACATCATAGGTTTAGATAGCATTTAGGCCCCGTTTGTCTCCCATTATTTCAAAACATTGTTTTCTACAATAAGATTCTCCACCACACATTCACTTAATAAAATATTCTACACACAAATCAATAAAGTTACTTTAAATTTCAACGATACATTCTCCAAAAAATACTATTCATTATTTCATTTCTTTTACAATAATGGGAGACAAACACATACTTATGCCTTGTTTGTTTCTGATTAAAATCAGATTTTAATTTAAGTCAAAGTCAAACAATCAATATTAACCACGTTTTTTATGGGTCCCGCAGCTTTTCAACCATACATTTCAAAAAATTCTATCATAATCTACTAAAACTCCAATTTTAATCCATACCAAACATCCTCTTAATGTTTTGGAAAAGTTGTCAATCTAGTGTTATGTTTGACCTCTAGATAGTATCATAGTAGATTAACTATTTGACTTTTTTGATGTATGCTATAAAGACACTACATCAATGTATCATTGGGGGATCTTGTATGAAGTATCTCTTGGGAAGATATGAAGTGGGAGATGCCGTTTACTATTGTGTATCGTTGGAGGATCTTGTATGAAGTATCTCTTAGGAAGATATGAAGTGGGAGATTCCGTTTACTAATGTGGAAGCTAGTTGCCTCACACTTCTTCCCTGTAGCAGGCGTGACACTTTTTCTAGATCATGGAGGTCGATCTTTACATGACATTTCAGTTGAAGTGATGTATCATCTCAATAGTCTTGTATGTGGCCTCATTTTGGCCGGGTAGAAGGATAATGTGGAGCGTGTACTTGGTTGACTTGTTAGCGAGATGTATGTGGAAGGGATTTGGAGCTTCGTTAGCATAAATATAACATTTTTGTCAATTATAAAAGTCTACAATAAAGGACAACAAATCAGTTTTTATTAATTGCTTAATTTTATGCCATTGGCAATGTGTGTCCCACGTGGAAAGTCGGAAGAGGAGGTAAAGATGGAGTGAACTCTTTTAACAAAAGGAGGGAGACAAGAAGCCAGGGAAATAGTCTAGTGAAAGCAAAATCCTCCTAAGTGGAAGTGTAGCATCCACCCCTCTCCCGAACATTGAATCACTTCCTATTTTATTTTTCTTTAAGATTTTAAATTTAAATTGTAAAATAAAATAAATAGATTCTATGCACTAGGAGGAAAAGAGAAGGAAAAAAATAGACTTAAGGGTCCGTTTGATTGTAAGAGTGGAATTTGGGTGGAAAGGAAATAAATTTCAGGGAATTGAATTGTCTGGAATTGTTTTTCTGGGAATTGTCAATTAATTGTGTTTGATTGGTATGATTTTCTATGGAAAATGTTGAAATTTTGAATCTTTTGATATTCGTTTGGCTTTATTTTTTATGGAAATTGTCAATTAAACGGAAAAAAAATTTCACAATTGTTCATGGAATTTGTTTTCACTGCACAAAAAAAAAAAAAATTAAATTAAAAATTTAAAAAAAGTAAAAAAATAAAACCTGGAAAGCCATTTCCCACCAATTGTTGGTTTTCCTCAATTGCCAAGAAAACCCACTGTGTGAGCACAAAGCAAGAAAATCAAATGCTAAGAAAATATTGTGCATCAAACAAGGCATTTGTGGAAGATGGAATTTGTTTTCTATTTTCCATGGAAAATGTTGATGAATCAAACAGACCCTAATAGATTATTGTGTATTTCATTGACAATTAAAATTCATATGAATTTTGCTACTTGCACATAAAAAATGTATATAATAGATCACATAATATGATCTATTTTAAATCGGTAAATGTTAGAGTGTTATATGACATTATGTTATTCGCTAGAAAAATGTTATTCATTCCCAGTGGGGATGCATCCCCAATCTATGTGGATGTAAATGATTGGTTAAATGATAGGTGAAATTAAATGACTTATTTAATTTCACCTATCATTTAATGTCACATTCCCCAGTGGGGATGAATAACATTTCTCTATTCGCTATGTAAATTTTAATGTACTTGTGTACGTATAGCAAGATCTAACTCGTATTTCCTAGTTCATTACCTTCTATTGTTGATCTTCTCGTGTTGTTTGTTTTGTTGATTTTGTTGACTCACATATTATTATTTTACAAAAAAAGAGAAACTTAAACGAGCTCACGTTCTTTCGTGAGTTATCTTTCCTTTATTTAAAGAAATTCAAATAATAGGATATAAACAACAATCAAGTACTTTTAAACGAGTAATTAGGTATGCTTCTAGAAATAATTTATACGGTAATCGATTGATTAATTACATGAGTGGTCGCGGTTCAATTTGGTCCCGAACCAAACCAAGTACAAATGGAAATTTTAGAAATAGAACCGCTGGTTCCATCTTTAACTATAGAACTGAATCGCGAAACTGAACTAACCGGTTCTATTTTGGTCCAATTCGAATCTTTATATTAAAAATCTTTTTAAAAAATAAAGTATTACACTACTTGTTAGATTAAGCATAAATAAAATAGAGTTCAGTTCATTTACCATTCTTGTAATTTAATAATATAAAAATTAAATAAGGAAAACAAACAAAAATACAGTTCAAGACTCAAGATCAATTAACGTGGGCACAAAATGATAAATTATTAAACACAATATAAATTGTAAAATACGGATCAAAAATTAATTATTAAGAAAATTCATACAACAATATATATTAAAAAATGCATGTAATATTTATAATTTGATAAAATTAATTATTAAGAAAATTCATACAACAATGTATATTAAAAAATGTATATAATATTTATAATTTGATTATCTTCAATAATCTTTAAGGAGAAGAACTTGATTATGATTATCAATTACTTTGAAAACAATGAGAAATTTGGGTTCTTACGAAAAATTGAACTAAAAATATACTTTTTTTGCTATTGGAATTTAATTAAAAGCTTAAAACTATGAGTTTTTGTTAAGTATTTATAAAATTATTTAGATTTAAATGTTGATTATTTATTAAGTTTTACTTTAAAAGAAAGAAGTGTATGAAAAGTGAAATTTTGATGTGAGATAATTTTAGGGTTTAATGTTCAAATACTGTTAGATTTTAGTTGATTTTGTAATTGGCAAATTTTGTGAACAAAATGACTTAATTTGATAGAGTGTCAAAATTCAAAGCGTAATGTGCAACTTGTTTAAAAGTTAGTTAAATAGGTCTAGGGTTTCGAGTTTGGAACAAGGAGGAAAATAGCGTGGATTTTCGCTAGTCTTGGCTTGAGTTACAAAAACAGAAACTGCATCGCTAGACTGTCGTCCCTCATTCGCTCGAGCGATAGCCTGTCGCTCGATTGTCGCTAAGCCCTCGCTCAAGCGACAGTTTTATATGGGAAATTTTATTTTCGAGTTTTAAAGGCTTGTGTCACGGCCCATTGATTTCTTGACCTATCTATATATACTAGAACCCGTACAGAACGTTTTTCTTAAGGTTGTTATTTTAAGAGAGCTTCATCAGTGAGAGATCTATTCATTCCATTATTCAACATTCACCTTGTGTGAGTGTTTTGGTCAGAAAAACATCAGATTCAATATACAAATACCAATAACCAAACTTCCTACATATCTGTCAAGTGCTGAAGATCGAGGAAGGTGACAGGAGTTCCTGTCTGTGAAGAACGGGTCGTTCTTCGTGATCCATGGGAGATAAACAAATTCACAAGGCTTGGAGTGCTGTAGGGTAGCAGATTCCACGGAGAGTTTTGGCAATAGCAGCTAAGGATTGGTGCAGAGAGCACAGGATCCACGGAGAGCTGTAAAGAGTGCAGTCGGGTGATCAGATAGTACGGGTCGTCTAGTCTGGTAGACTGTAAGTTGTTAAATTCGTTTATAGTGGGTTGATTGGCAAAGTGTCCGGAGTTTTTCCCAGTTGGGTTTCTCCGTGATCATTCTACTATTTGATTTACTGCTTTACTATTCACTATTTATTATACAACTGCGGTAATTCAACTTAGGATAAATTGACGTGATTGTCTAACCATCTAGATCAAAATTAAAAAGTGTCTTATTGCTGTTTAATTCGTAAACTATTTTAATTCCGCATTTTATACATATTCACCCCCCTCTAGGTATTGTTGGGGTCGAACTTGCGTTTTTCAATTGGTATCAGAGTCTTACATCGATTCCTGACCCCTATTTGTTAAGTCTAGATGAGTCAGTCATTATCTGTGCCTCCATACTTCGACAGAAGCAACTATGCCTACTGGAGGGTTCGAATGAGAGTCTTTCTTAAATCTATGGATGAATGTGTTTCGATTACCGTTCAAAATGGGTGGGCTCCACCTTCAACAGCTGTTGCTGGTGTAGTCACACCCACTTATATTTCTTTGTGGTCGAAAACGAATTTGGATGAATGTAACTGGAACAGTAAGGGACTTCATACCCTGTTCATGGCTTTATCTGCTGAAGAGTTTGGGAGAGTATCGATGTGTAAAATTGCTAAAAAAGTTTGGGATATATTAGGTTGCGTTTGATTGCAAGGGTGGAAAATGGGCAAACTGTTAAAGAAGTTTGGGATATTTTAGAAATCACACACGAGGGAACTAAAACTGTGAAGAACTCTAAACTGCAGATGTTGACTACTAGGTTTGAAGAGATAAGGATGGCTGATGATGAGACGTTTGATAATTTTTATGTTAAACTGAATAACATAGTCAATTCGAGTTTTAAATTAAGTGAGAAGATCACCAAGACCAAAATTGTTAGGAAAATCCTTAGATCATTATCCGAAAGGTTTAGACCTAAGGTCACTACTATAGAAGAGAATAAGGACTTGGATCATGTTAAAATTGAAGAACTCGTAGGATCCCTTCAAACTTAGAAGTCACTGTCTCACAACCCAAAAAGGCTAAATCCATCGCCATGAACACTGTTAGAGAAGATGAGAACGAGTCCACTAATACTGAAATCCTTAGAGACGACGAAATTTCTTATTTCGTTAAAACATTCCAAAAGGTGATGAGGAATAGAAGAATGCATCAAGAGCGAAATAGTGAAGTCCCTAGTAGATTCACGAGAGGTAGGCGTAAGAATAACACCTCTAGGACTCCCATTAAGAAATCTCAATATGTCCAATGCTATGAGTGTACGAGGTATGGTTACGTTATGAGTGAATGTCCTAATTTGAAGAGGAGTTCGGGTGTAGTACGTCGTAAGGCTTTAGTTGTGACCATGAGTGATGAAGAGTCAGAGACTAGTTCTCGGGACGAGACATCTAGTGGTGAAGACGATGAAAAATTCATGGTCTTCACCTCAATTGCTACAATCGAATCTGACTGTGAGATTGAGAAGGTTGAAAGAGAAAATGCAAGTGAACAGTCTGAAGAAGTGTCTGATGAAGAGACTGACATTCACGTGCCTTATCATGAATTGTTTAAGGAGAGTCTCAAAATTAAGAAGGTCAATAAAGCAGTCTTCAAAAAGGTGAACGAGCTTGAACTTGAACGTGAAAAACTGTTAGGTAACCTTCAAGACTCAACGAGAAAATTGAGTGAGTTGAAACTCGTTAATGAAAACTTAGAAATTAAAGTTAAATCATTAACTATTGAGCTTGATAAATCTAATGCTCAACTTCAATCGTTTATGAGTGGTTCGCAGAAGTTGGACACTCTGCTTGGGATGAACAAGCCTGCGGGTGACAGACATGGTCTGGGTTATGTATTTTCATAATCGTAATACTACTGTGAGTACATCTAAGACCACGTTCATTCCTGCCACGAACAAAGCTCGTGAGATTGCTTGTCCGGAATCCAAAGGTAAGCATGCCATAGGATCAGGACCTACCGCACAGCGTAGGGTCAATCGTCTTATTCTTCGGCAACCTCCACCGAGCAGGTTTGGACCGCAGTTCATTCCCACTTGCCACCAGTGTGGTGCATTTGGACAAATCAGACCTAGGTGTCGTAACCGTGCAATTAGAAACAAGAATCTGGATTTCCCTAGCAATGTTGACTTTCTTGCCAATCAAGTCGGTCACTTAACTGAAATGATGACTCGGTTAACTCAATCATCTTTTGCTTCTAAAAAAGTTTGGGTCAAGAGAAGCGACTTCGAAAGTCGTGAAAATGGTCGTGCTCTTAATGGTAAGGGCATTCAAATTTCGCCTTGATTGTGTGATTAGGCGCATGCATGTGCTTTTCATTGTGTCCATTCATTCATGCAATTTTTTTTTTTTTGTTTCTAGTTTTTGCATTTATTTGCCTTAAGTATCGTTAAAAAAAGGGAGAAAAATACAAAAATAATTTCTGGTTCACTTTGAGTTTAAGCATGTTATGTGAGACCAAATAAGCAATTATCTTATCTATACTGTTATTTCCATTGCTTGGTTCGATTTAATGTAGAGTACTGAGTATATGTGTTGTAATGTAACCATTTGCATTACACACTATGATCTTGTGAATGAGTCTGAACCGCGTGTGTGAGATTTGGGATGGCAGTCACGTGTTAATAGGGTGACCTCAAACATGAATTGACCTACATTTAGATGACCTTAACTCGTGAGAGTCTCAATGTATTGTTGCAGTTATGATGAAAAAAAATATATATATATACATACGATGAAAAACAAAAATATGAGTACTTATTTGTTCATCTTATACTCTGTTCGAAGCCTATTTGACTCGAGTAATTAAACCCGAGTGTTTTATCATAACCTGGTGCCTATGGTCATCTGACTTGGGTTAACCGGCCTAAAACACGTTACATGAGTCAATTTAGTCGCTTAATGGACATGTTCTACACATAAGATGCTATTTACGAGAAAGCGATAAAAATATTTTATGCTAACATTCAGGGGGAGAAAAGAAAACATATCACATATTTGAGCTCATTTTTAGGTCCTAAAATTATTCTAGTTTGACTTTCATCTGTTGGGATCATACTTATTTAACAAGTGATGTTTCGTATGTTTTTTCTCACAAATTTAAGGTTTGGAGTCGTTTTCAGGAAAAAATAGTGGTACATTACACACGAGTCCATTATACACTTTACTCCATCTTGAACTTAAATGCGCATGTGGGAAAGTCTTTTTGATATTGCTCAACTTATGATTACATACTTGATTTGAACTGTTGAAGTGTCGGGAGCATGATTTGATTTAATTTCATTTTATTTATAAAAAAATTTGGTGTTATTTTTCTTAGTTATTTTTTTAGTGCTGTTTTTCTTCCTTCAGACATTTTAGTCCGATCCACAGTGTTTAACACACCGATGGAGGGTGGTCCAGGTGCGATGCGTACTGGATCTTTACCTATTGACCGTCAGATTCTGTTGCGCATTGTGTGCACGAATCTGTGGCCAGTTTCTCATACTTCTTCATTGCCTATGGAGAAGGCTTGATTCCTGTATGCCCTGCTGCATGGCGATTCTATTGATCTGCCTTCATTTGTATGCTAGTAGATCTTGAGGGCATTCAGGACCACGGGGACTCAAGTTGGGCTGCTTTATGCTTGTCTCATCTATAGGTTAGTCACTGCCCTAGGAGCTTATTTTCCCGAGGGGGTTCCGCGGCGAGTTTCTCGACCGATTGGTCATACCACTATCGCTTAGAGCAAGTCACATGCTTCTTTTAAGCCCACACAGCCTCAGGCTGATTCGACTGTGGCGGATGATCCGATCGATGGCCTGATCTCATTTGATCCTTCGAATTTCCCTTCCTTCTCTACTGCTCCTGAGTCCACCGATTTTCCCTCTTCTTCTTCGGCTCCTCCTCCCTCTGCATCAGTTCTTTCTCCTCCTCCCGAGTCGGCTCCTTCTGCTTCTGCTCCCATTGACCCCTCTGTTGTTCTCTTGGGATAGATGACTGTATTGATCGAACATCAAGCTCGGATGATGGCAGAGATCACACAACTCCGTGCTATAGTTGATAGCACACTGCCGAGTTCGCCACACTTCGAGGTGCTGTCGGATACTTTCAACGTGGGCTTCGGTGGATTCATCGCCACTGGGATGATGCCTCTGAGGAAAGGACCAACTCTGACGATGCTACTGGTGCCTCTTAGTTTTGGGTTTCACCTTGTCATTGTGTGACAAAAAGTGGAAGTAGATATATGTAGAGCAGTATCAATTTTTGTCGATAGGGGGAAGGTAGATAGTATTTTTATTTTTTCGCTCTTGGTGCTTACATGATGTATCTACTATCTAGATTTAATTCTTATATATATATATATATAATGATCTTTTACTCAAAAACATTTCAGTTCGCTAAATTAAGTTTTTGATATTTTTACTGTGTCAATGTTTCGTTTTAGTATGTTGGGTTGCATTGATACTATGTTTTAGTTTGTCTTGTGATTTAAAATTGAAATGTATGCTATTTGAGTTACAATTGATTAAATGATATCTACAAATGAACTGTTTGAACTGTGTTGATTATTGATTCTGTTTATCACACATTTTACACTGGTATTTGAGTTGTCTATTTCAGGAAACAGGTACTGCAGAGTTTGTTCAAGACAATTTGTAGTTTAGGTTGTGTCATCATTTAGAGTCTGTAACTTTTATTTTATTACTGTCTTAACATAGATTAGTGTTTTGTCACAGAATACCAAATGGAGAGTTTGTTAGGTTTTAGTTGATTTTGTAATTGGCAAATTCTGTAGACAAAAGGACTTAATTTTATAAAGTGTCAAAGTTCAATGAGTGATGTGCAATTTTTTAAAAAGTTAGTTAAATAGATCTAAGGTTTCGAGTTTCGAACAAGGAGGAAAATAGCGCGGATTTTTGCTAGACTATCACCAAGGTTGGCTCGAGCTACAAAAACAAAAATTGCATCGCTAGACTATCGCCCCTCCTTCGCTCGAGCGACAGCTTTATACGGGAAATTTTATTTTCGAGTTTTAAAGGCTTTTGTCTCGACCCATTGATTTCTTGACCTATCTATATAAACTAGAACCCGTACAAAACGTTTTTCTTAAGGTTGTTATTTCAAGAGAGCTTCATCAGTGAGTGATCTATTCATTCAATTATTCAACATTCATCTTGTGTGAGTGTATTGGTCAGAAAAACACCAGATTCAATATACAAATACCAATAACCAAACTTCCTACATATCTGTCAGAGGTACTGAAAATCGAGGAAGGTGACAGGAGTTCCTGTCTGTGAAGAACGGGTCGTTCTTCGTGATCCACGGGAGATAAACGAATTCACAAGGTTTGGAGTGTTGTAGGGTAGCAGATTCCACGGAGAGATTTGGCAACAACAACTAAGAATTGGTGCAGGAGAGCACGGGATCCACAGAGAGCTGTAAGGAGTGCAGTCGGGTGATCGGATTGTACGGGTCGTCTAGTCTGGTAGACTGTAAGTTGTTAAATTCGTTTATAGTGGATTGACTGGTAAAGTGCCCGGAGTTTTTCCCAGTTGGATTTCTCTGTGATCATTCTGGTGTTTGATTTATTACTTTACTATTCGCTTTTTATTATACAACTGTGATAATTCAACTTAGGATAAACTAACGTGATTGTCTAACCACCTAGATCAAAATTAAAAAATGATTTGTTACTGTTTAATTCATAAAATATTTTAATTCCGCATTTTATACATATTCATCCCCCCTCTAGGTATTGTTAGGGTTGAACTTGTGTTTTTCAAATACTTAGTGCATATTTGTACAGTATATCAACAAAAAGAAAAATTAGAAAAAATCGAGTTCATTATTGGTTCTTAAGGTAGTACCAAGAATCGAATCGGAATCGATCGGTTCTCGATGCATGGTTCCAAAACCAATCCATTTACTAAAGGAATCGGAATCGAACCGACCAATTCTATTCGATTCCAATATGATTCCATTGGTTATGGGGAAAATGCCCATCTCTAATTAATTATGTTGCAGTCAACATAGCTTCTGTTCAAAAGAGGTATATTCATGATTATTCAATTTTATTTTTAAAAAGTTTAAATCAAAATTGTATTTAAAAATAAAGTAACGTTTAAACTAGAGAAAAAATAAAATAAACTAAGTAGAATCAAAATTTTATTTTTAAAAAGTTTAAATCAAAATTGTATTTCATTGAAAACTGAAACCCATTTTTATAATCATGAGAATTAAGAATTATGTTGTAAGGGTACAATAATTATAATAAGTAAGGTGGTAGGAATACTATAGTCATTTAATATTTTATTTACAACATTCCTCATCAATTCCTTGAATGATTAATTACAAATATAGTTTTCATTAAAAATCAAGGAAGGAGTCATTAAATTTTTCTAGGAAAATTCAATTGGATCAAAAACATGAGTGAGGTGGAAAAAGTACAATTAATTCTCTGAAGTTGATCACTGGAAAATTTCAAATCAATTTCTATCTCATGTATCAAAATAGAACTCGATAATGCTTTAGCGAATAAGTCAACCACATTATCACTTTCGTGAATTTGTTGAATGTGATTGTTACCTAATCTTTTAAAGCTCATTTGTATAGAATAATTTTGGAAAAATATGTTTTGTCGTGTCTCTTTTAATAATATTTTCATTTGAGTAGTGCAATATAAGATGAATTATCTCCCAACAATATATTCTTCTATTCTTATTTAACCTTTGTCATTATAATGGTCTAATTGAATTACTATTTTTTTTTTTTTTGGTTTCTCTATTCATGAGTTTTGCATACAATTTATGACATATGAGACTAAAAGTCATAAAATTACATTGAGAATAAATGTATGTAAGTTATGAACATTCATGACACAAAAATTTGTCTCTTTTAAAATCTTACTAGAAAAATCAAGTAGAAAACTTGATGAAGGAAAAAGAGAATATTATTCTTGTGAATACGCTAAAAAAGTTGCTTCCTTAAAAATCTTGCAAAAAATTCCATAGAATAAATTTTTGGTCAAGTTTAAGAGTACAACGTGTTTTTACTCCCCATCATGATAATATTTTTTGAACTATATGCTTCAAGAATGTTAAATGATTTAAAAATTTATATAAATGTAACAATAAGCATGTTAGAGGACTAGTTGTAACCATATTTATTAAATGTACATTGAATTTTATTTTTGTTAGCCTAATAAGATATATACACTTGTGATTGTATTTACCAAATGATAATTTATCTATTTATGTAAGCTTTTATAAAATTTATTATATTGAGACGTTGAGATTCATGCATTATATGTTATGATTTCATTTTTCTTATTTCCTTTTTGCATAAGTACAGACCTTTAGGTATTCGGACCGTAGGTCCAAAAATTTCGAGATTCTATAGTAAGTTAAATTTTGCATGGATTCCATCTTTTCATTTTTGTCAATTATTTCTATGTTGATATTTTTCGAATATTTTATTCGATATTCTCGTTAATATGAACTGCTACATTATGTACAAAAATATTGTCAAAAATTCTTTCTATTTTATTTTATTTCGTTCTCCATAAAGACATAACTTATTGATATATTTCAATTTTCAATATTATGGGTAATGGACATTTTCTAAGACTATCTTCTTTAGAATTTCCTTTATCGTTTTTCGTGGATTAGCATCTCGAGGTCCTATGATGGACATAAAGTAAGTCTTTGACTACATCGGCCACTGTGTACAGCATAATAGAAAATGAAAAAATATATAGTTGCTGATGCCTCATATTCCAAATAATCGACCAAAGAATGAAGGGAATCATTTTGATAAATCCCTTTTTGGCTTTCGTATAAAGGTCCAGTGCTTTTTCACTATTTGTTCCAAATTTTTGGGGGAAAATTTTGTTTTATAATTGGATGGAATCACGATTCACATGCAACATACATTTATCTAATCAAAATGTCAATTTGAGTTGAAACATTTAAAATTTGTGCATGAGATTATTAATCTTTTATATCAGTACATGAATCTAAATAAATTATTTTTTAAACTTTTGTTTTGAAATATCTTGTATGAGAATCTAAATATGATGCATTGCATTTATTATTTTCAACTTCTTGATTATTCCCCCCATTGAGAAAAATGTCCAATAAAATTGATAGTAAACCGTATTATAAAGTATCATCTATTAAGATATTATGAGGGTTCAAACTAAATATGTATTCGCAACATTCTCGATCTCAGTGCACTATAGTGAAGCAACTGGACAGATGTTGCATTATAAAAAATTTTAGATGAAAAATATTAAATTATGACCATAAACCAACTATAGTGGGAAACACTTTGTTCTCAATAGTAATGATATATAAATTAATTGGAGGAATTTAATAAGTAATAGTGCTACACCTTTTAGCGTCATCTCACCTAATATTTACTAAAAGTTTAAGATTTATTTTACCTAGCATTAACAAGATACACCGTCTTGTTTGTATAATCTAAAAGTTGTATTCATAATTTATTCTTTGAGCAAGTCACAAATTTTAGGTTGCGGATATTTAATAGCATCATACATATCTAGTAAACGTGATTATTAGATACAAATAATATCTAGATGATCAATATGAAGGGTGACGGGGTCTCATATATGACCTTAATTAATTTTTTTAAAATAAGGAATTCATTCTCAATTCACACCACACACCACCACCGCACACAGCACCCAACCATCGCATAAAAAAAAAAAAGAAGAAGAAGAAGAAGAACTGTCGCACACGAAGGAAAGCCGTCGCTGCTACGCCGTGATGATTCTCCGGCATCAGTCGCGCGCAGCATCAGTCAGATTTCACAACTGCGACGAGTTACGCTGTGTCTTCAACGACAGCGACTGTGCGAGGGAGATGGGAGAGAGGGAGACGAGAGAGCTGGCAGGGAAGAGAGAGAGAAAGGGGAGGGGAAGAAGAGAGATAAAATTAGGGTTTTAGGTTTGGGTAATTATAATTTAGAGAGAGAAGATAGATAAAATAGATTTATTAATATCTGATTTTTGTATAA
>CAIGRM010181689.1:0-51893 GCA_903798335.1 Fraxinus albicans
ATCCAACAAACGAAACCAACACAATTTGAAAAACAAAACGACTCAAGACAGACACCACAAACACCAAACAACCAGCAGAACAACTAAAATTCAAACACCACCAAAACAACACTAACAAAACAACACACACAACACACCCCCAGCACCACCCCAGGCTACCACTAGAATCCAGCCAAAAAAGTCCAACCGGCCGTCCCCGACAGCAGAAACCTCCGCCAGCTCCGACCGCAGGAGACCGCAATCCAAACCTCACTCGCCCCTCCCACCAACCGAAGCTCCGCGAAGACAACCACCCAAGCCAACAGGTCCAACCACCGCACCGCCCAAAGCCAAGCCTGCGAAAACTCAACAGACCACAGCCAACAAAAAAGACGGAAAAGGAAAAACATGGAAAGAAAATCAGGGGGTAGTGGGAGCCGAAGCTCCCACCCCCCGGCGAGCTCGCGCAAGAGAGGGATAAGGGTTAGGGTTATGGGTTAGGGAAGAGGAAAGAGAGAAGTTTAAGAGAAAAGGGCGAAAATCAGCACAAATCTCACTTTTCCTTCATTTTTAACCACACATTCTCGATCAATCTATTATTCAATAATACATTCTTTCAAAAGAATGTGGTTCAAAAACACTCTAAATTAATGTTAAAAAAAGAAACTTCACGTTCGTTTGGGGGAAGTGACATAATTAAAATTTAAGTCATTATAAGTTGTAAGTCCTACATTATGTATGTTTTACTCCATTTAACCTTATCTTATTTTCCATCATTTAGTCACGACAGAGTTAAAATTGGAAATTAACTTAAAAGGAATAATTGCTTGAATGATCACATATTAGTATATTGGGGGTATCGGCTTGGATAACACGTGCAAGTTTTCATACATGTATCTCGTCCGTGCTTTTCGAGTCGTTGCTTGTAACTCAACTTGGGATAATGGCATGAAACTGCAAACTTTCGTGTTTAGAGTATTGTTCGAATGAGTAGATAGTGCCTACCAAGTAAAACTTTCTTGAAAAGGTTGTGTTGTTTCTTTTTCTGCTTTCCACATTTCATTTATTTAAATGTTGAGACGAGGCAAGTCTTAAGAAAGTATAGATTTGCTTCTAGATCTGTCTTGATCGATGTCCTGCTCTCGACGGAGTGGAGTCCTCGAACGAACTGGTCTACATACGAATTAAACAACTACAATATCAAGAGGATGGTCCATTTTAGCGATTAAATGGGTCACAATTACTTTAGCGATCAATTTGAAAGTTTGTTTGAACTTCAGGACCATGACTGTAAATTGTGGGTGAAAGCAAATCAAATTGACATTTATAAACAGATCAGCAAGAGAAGAAAAAGAGCTTTTTAACTTCCTAGGACAAAAGGAGTGTGAACAGAGAAGAAGATGGANGGACCATGACTGTAAATTGTGGGTGAAAGCAAATCAAATTGACATTTATAAACAGATCAGCAAGAGAAGAAAAAGAGCTTTTTAACTTCCTAGGACAAAAGGAGTGTGAACAGAGAAGAAGATGGAGAGCGTTAATCATCCGGCGGTGGCTCGGAGCCGCTTGGCTGTGCTATCGGCTCACCTCTCGGCTTCAATTAATCCATGTGATGTGGTTTCCATGGGGATCCTCGAAGCTTCCAGTTGCTCGGCTGCCGTGGCGCCGCCGCCGAAGATTGGAGGCTCGTTAACTATTGTCGATGATCGAACTGGTAAGCAGTACCAGGTTCAAGTCTCCGAAGAAGGCACTATAAAGGCTACGGACTTAAAAAAGGTAATTTGATATTGAATTCTTTATTACTGTGCTTATGTTTTTAATTGGATTAAATCGATACAAATTTGTTAATGAAATTGAGGAATCCGAGCAGAGTAATTCTAATTTTTTGCTTACATTACTCAGAAATAAAAATTAAATCTTGAAATAATTGCATTTGTTCGTGTTATTTTTCACGATTACTGATGGAATTATCGAAATGAGTAATATAGATAACAACGGGAAAGAATGACAAGGGGATCAAGCTTTATGATCCTGGGTACCTTAACACTGCTCCTGTGCGATCGTCTATTTGCTACATAGATGGCGATGAAGGGATTCTCAGATACAGGGGTTATCCAATTGAGGAACTCGCTGAGGGGAGTTCCTTTCTGGAAGTGGCTTATCTTTTAAGTAAGTTACTGCTAGATTTCCTGTGTTCATCTTGAGGAGTAAACAACTTATGTGTCGACACATTTGCGTGATAAATTTTTCAAATCTTATACTGTTTACTTTATATTTATGATGCACTATGGCAAATGTATGTATGTAGTTGTTTTAATGCCTTCATTTACAGTTTTCCTTTCCCTTTTTTGAGCTTTGATTTAATTTTGAGGTCCGCCAAGCTTACCCTTCATTTTTTGAAATTAATGAATAATTGCATTCTAGCTTTTCTTGGTTGAAACAAGAAGATCCGTACTTGCAAGTCATAATTTTATGTGTTATAATATTCAGATTTCTGTAAAATCTGATATTTTAGTACTGGAAGCTGGGAATAGCAACTTCTTATGTTTGGTTGCTCCATGTGACCGGCAATATGTGAATGCATTTTATGATTTGATTATTTGTTTATGTTTTTTCACTTTTATTTTGGATTGTTTTGGACTTGATCACTCGCTCACACATTAGATTCATTATCCCCTTTTGATGGCAGTGTATGGGAATTTACCATCTGAAAGTCAATTAGCAGACTGGGAGTTTGCCGTTTCGCAGCATTCAGCTGTTCCACAAGGAATTTTGGTAAAGCCTGTATCTTATCCTAGGATGAGCTTTCAAGTCATGCTCAGTAAAATTATTAGTAAAACCTTGGTTTGCCAAACCAATGGATATACTCTAGAGAGCACGGAAGACAGGATTTTAATCTTTGAGGAATCTCAAATATTTTGTCAGTCTGTGCTATTTGATCAGATGTTGAGTGATGATATTGGGTTGATAATTTGATCTTACTAACACTAAATGGTATCTTGTTTATTACGAATGCCTGAGAGTTTATATACATATTTCATGTTTCAAATGGAAAAAAGTACCGTTTCTTCATAAACGTCTGTAGGTCATGTATGCTGTCCTTTGAATTGAGCAATAACTGAATTCGATTGTGATCATTTCTGGCAACTAATTGTAAATGTTATGAAGATTTGAAGAATAAATTTGGGGAAGATAAAAGTACCAGTGTAGATTTGTAAGTGTTGTGACTCACTGACTTGTAGTGCAAGTAGGAATGTGCTACATAACATCTTTCGAGTTTCACAATGCACAGTTTTAATTTTTGTCCCTGTTTTTTGATCTAATAATGCCCTGTTAAAATTTAAGAAGCTGCAATTTGTAGCAGGTTAATTATTTTCTTCAATTTTTCTGAATGCATTTTGATTCTGTTTTTTAGGACATTATACAAGCAATGCCCCATGATGCTCACCCAATGGGTGTTCTTGTCAGTGCAATGAGTGCTCTTTCCATCTATCATCCTGATGCCAATCCAGCTTTAAGAGTAAGCCAGTTTTTTAATAATCTTAAATTTCTTAGAACTCTAAGCCTCGTTTGAGCCCCATTTTCTCAAAACTCGTTTTTCCGCAAACTCATTTTTAATCATACATTTTCCAAATAAAATAATTTTGCACGTAAATCCAAAACTTTTCCATCCTTTTTCACCGCACATTCTTAAAAAAATCACTGTTACAAAATTCATTTTTCACCAAAATGGGGCTCAAACAAGGGCTAAATATTAGTCTGACACTGGCTTCCTGATCGTGGAAGTCAACACTGAATTCCCCATGCTTAAGGTGCCTATCACACATCTAGAATATGCAGTTTTTTTTTTTCGATCTCTAATTCTGGTGATCCCTACTTTCATTGCTTAGAATAGGTAGTCCAAGCTACTTACCTTTAGGCACGTGCTTCTGCCTTTTTAAGTTCTGAAAAATCAGTAGCATCAAGATTTTGAGCAGTTGTCTTTTGTGAATAACTCTTAGGAGCTTTAAGCTGCTTGCCTTCCTTCAGAAAAGTTGCTACCCATGTCCACCATCCCCACTTAGGTGGATCATTATCTTGTTGCTATTACATTTGGCTGTCATTTTCCAAAGAATAAATATATGGCCAAATATTGCTATTCTGATGATTTGGTTCATATTCGTACAGGGCCAAGATATATACAAATCTAAACAAGTGAGAGATAAACAAATAGTGCGCATACTTGGGAAGGTTTATTCCCTTTTTCTCTTCACTTGAACTTATGTTTGATCACCTAAAACAGTTGAAACATTAGCCAAGCTATTGGATGCTGCTTGTTCAACTTATTACGAATTCTGGTGGCAGCAGTAGAAGAGTACTCATTGTGTTTTCACTTTGCAGGCCCCGACAATTGCTGCAGCAGCCTACTTGAGGATGGCTGGAAGGTCACCTGTTCTTCCATCCAGCAACCTCTCATACACGGAGAACTTCTTGTACATGCTTGATTCATTGTATGTTCTGTTTCCTGCTTTGTTTCTTTCTTATTCAATAATAACTGAGTAAACACAGTCTAGAATGTTTCCTGGTCTAGTTGGAGTGTCTTTCTGTATCTAATTTTTCTTTTCAAGGAAAAGGATAGTGGTGTCATAGTCACTTTAAGTTAAATCCAGTATAATTGGCTTTCCCACACCAAGTTATTCTGCTATAATATGATCCATAGAAATTTGGGCTTTTATTTTTAACTTTGATTTTGGCTATGAAACATACAGGGGTAATAGGTCTTATAAACCCAATCCTCGGCTTGCTCGAGCTCTGGACATTCTTTTCATATTACATGCAGAACATGAAATGAACTGCTCTACTGCAGCTGCACGCCACCTTGCTTCAAGGTATGCATCTTATTGTCTACTTCAAAAATGATCATTTTTATTAGTTACCTTGCGAATCTGCCTGTGTAGTGGTGTTGATGTATACACAGCCCTTGCTGGAGCAGTTGGGGCGCTGTATGGTCCTCTTCATGGTGGAGCAAATGAGGTAATCAGCATTTTAGCGCTTATGAAGTTGCTCCTACAAAATTTTATTATGAATTTTCAACTTTTTTTTAATGCTTCAGGCTGTGCTTAAGATGTTGAGTGAGATTGGAAGTATTGACAAGATACCGGAGTTCATTGAAGGTGTAAAGAACAGGTAGGTATTGTCGTCTGACAGAAGCTATTCCAAATACTCCTATGCATGACCTAACTCTTGCAGTTTACGTGTTTATATTACTCCACATTCTCTAGGAAGCGTAAGATGTCTGGTTTTGGGCACCGTGTTTATAAAAATTATGATCCTCGAGCAAAAGTCATCAAGAATCTTTCAGAGGAAGTATTTTCCATTGTTGGCAGGGATCCTCTTATAGAGGTGGGTTTGTGTCTATTCAAAGTGAATTTAAATGACTTATTGATTCAGCACTTTTAGATTATATTGAAAAAGTCATCGAGTTTTTAACAAGTTGAAACCTTTCAAAGAAAAAGTAGTATGGGACAACTTTATGTTATGCCTGATATAAACTTCCTAAAATATCACTGCAGAAATCAACTGAGAGGGTGTTTGGTGGTTGAAAAGATGTGGGACCATAAAAGATGTGATTAATAGTGATTGTTTGATTTTAACTTAGATTAAAATCAGATTTTAATCCAGCCCAAAACAAGGCCTTGAGTAAATGAAAATGAACTGTACCCAATTTCGCCTTTCTGATCTTAAAACAGAGATTAAAAGTCCATCTCTGGTGAAATTAATCTGACTCATCTTTTTCTTTCTAGAACACATTGCTATGGCTGATCTGTTTGGATTTTTAAGGTTCAAACAGAAACAATTCCAGAATTTTAAAGTTATAGCCTGTCAGTAACTGCTTTGTGCACTAGAGAACTGAAGCACCCTGCCCCTTGCTCCTATTATCTTTTCAATGGAAACATCAAGGACTCAAGGATGGTCGTTCTCCAATACTAGAATGAAAAGAAAAAAAAAGGTGATGGATGAAGAAGTTTGGGATATTTACTTGGGAGCCTGGTGGATGATGTAGACTGGTAATTGCAACACACGGGCTTCTTGACTCATTGCTGACGCAGGATCCAACAAGAACAATTATAAGAGAAGGGGAAAGGAAATAGAGGAAGAGAAAGGAGGGGGAGAAGAGAGAAGAAGAGGGAGATAAAAGAGAGAAATTGGGGAAGAAATATATCATTTTTTATTCATTCAAAGTTATCTTCAATTGCATTGCATAGACCCTTTATATAGGGTTTGAACTAATTCTAATCGAAGTAAGAAAATACTCTAAATAAATTACTAATTATGTTTCCTAAAATAAACTTTAGAAATGGAAATTAAATATACTAAAATCCATCCTAATTCTCCATCAACTGCTCTCCTTCATTTCACAAATTTACACAAGGGGAAATGATCCTGCCAGCCTTTGGAACTGCAGTTGGACCTGACTTGATTTTCTATACAAGGAAGATAAATATTACAGTGAACCATTGATATGGTGTTTTAATGGCCGTGGTTCTCTTGGCAGGGTGAAGATGGGTCTTTGTTTTGGTAATTACATGCTTCTTAATGAATAAAAATATATAAATAAAGCTATGTGTACATAATTATTTACACAATCCTTTACACCCCCAAGCATCACTCAAAATATATATTGTACTTGAAAATGTCATTATGAGTCTAAAATTACGACAACTTATATATAAGCATTAACAGACATATCTACATATGGCTGATCTTGATTCATGTCATTTTCAGGTGGCCATAGCTTTGGAGAAAGCTGCTTTATCAGATGAGTATTTTGTGAAGAGGAAGTTGTATCCAAATGTTGACTTCTATTCTGGATTAATCTATAGGTATGCACAAAATGTTCAATGCATTTGCTCCTTTTTCGGGGGAAATTGTTACAAAAATTCTTTTAACATTGATATTGTCGTTACAACAATTCAGGGCGATGGGTTTTCCCCCAGAGTTCTTCACTATTCTATTTGCAATTCCTCGAATGGCTGGATATTTATCTCACTGGCGCGAGTCTTTGGATGATCCTGATACAAAGATAATGAGACCTGCGCAGGTCAGTTTTTACCCCCTTCCATCTATCTTTTGGCTAAAGAAACGAGAATGTCACTGCAACTTATTCTTTGTTTTGCATTCCAGGCGTATACTGGCGTTTGGCTACGGCATTATATGCCACTACAAGAACGAATGCGATCAACAGAAACAGATAAACTCGGTCAAGTGTCGGTCTCCAATGCCACTAAGAGGCGGCTGACGGGATCTGGGGTCTAGACTCTCTTATGATCTATACATATGCATCAAAATGCGTAGGTAAATTCATAATTTTCTGAAAATAAGTAATAATTTTTCCGGTCTCGGAACGTTCTTGCCATCTTAAACTGATTAATGTAACTATGTAAGACTGCATAGAGCACACAGTATGCAACAATAATCAGTATATTGATGATCCCTTATTTTAGAATAATAAACAATCCTTTTGAATTTCTTGTTTTTTGACATTGAAAAGATGAACACTGTTTATTTTCTAGATACCGTCATTGTTTTATCTTATTTTTTTCTTCGAGAAAATAAGTTCACGACCCGTGGAGCCATGTCTTATGTTGTGAAACTGTATTCATCAAATTATAAATTTTAAATAGCATGAAGCAAAAAGAGAGAGAGAGTGAAAAATCAGTTACAAAAGAAAGATAAAAATAAATAAAGGGTAATTAGAAATTGTGTGACCAAATGTGGAGCTGCAACTTGGCTATTGATCCACGGCACATTGATCCACCTGTCCAGACAAACATTAATTTTGGGTCAAACATTTCCATTTCACAGAAGTTTAACTGTTTAAGCAAAATTTCAAATTGGTTATTAAAGTATTTTTTGGCTACATTTGGTCGTTAAAGTTAATAATATTATTTCCTTTAAAATGTCATCCACTCCGAATCCGACGTCGACCCGTTATTCATTGACACCGACTTATGATTGTCGTGTCCATGTCACAAGTTACTCTCTGAAAAATTGCGAGTGTTCAAATGAGTTTTTTCGTTCTAAAAATTAGAATACTTGCCCTCTTTTTAGGTAATCCAAACGGAGGAGTTCATTCGGATGATCGCAATTTTTTAGAAAGTATGACTAGGAAATTATAAACTTCAAAATAAAACACGATTTTTACGCGACCGACTTAACGTTCTGTCAAAAACTTTTGAAATGCTGCTTCTAATAATAACTCTATATTTCATTAAAAAATTTAAAAAAGATCCTAACATAGCTTAAAGGACCATACTATATGTACACGATGGTGTACACACGGTCTTACACTCCCCTCACATGGGGGGGGAGGGATTCACCCACAATAAAATATTTGTGAGCCCCATCCATGTGAGGGAGGGTGTAAGGCCGTGTGTACATCACGAGATGTACACATAACATTATTCTAGCTTAAAATTGGAGGTCGAATAGAAGGAATGGATCACTTTAACGTTTGTCAGTCACGTGTAGTGGTGTCAATGAGTCGAACCAAACCGAACCGAGCCCCAAAAAAAAGCTCGAGCCAAGCCGGCTCCATTTTTTATTTTTTTTTAATTTTTTTCAATTATTTTAGCTTAAAAATTTTTATTTTTATTAATCATGGGCCGACCCGTGTGAACACGGGCCGGCCTGGCTAGGCCGACCCCACCCCCCCAAAAATGGGGCTCGGCCCGAGCCTAGGCTCGGTTCCATCGAGCCCGAGCCTAGCCCAGCTCGGGCTTTTTTCGGGCCGAGCCCGAGCCGTCCGAGTCGACGAGCTTTTTTGCCAACGCTAGTCACTTGAGGGTCTAACCACTACTACACTTGTTATGACCTTAATGGGTCGCACAAATACTTTAATGACCAATTTGAAAAATATCTGGAACTTCAGTAACCATTATTGCAATTAACTCTTTTACCTATTAATAAATAAATAAATAATTAAATTATCAGAAGAGACAGCACAGCCAAGCGAATCTTCTCCAGTCCTTCTATAAACCTCTTCCCCTCCAGCGTCGCATCCGGATCCCCTCCGGTGATTCTCTGGTCGATCTGTACTCGGACCGAGGTATCTCTCTTTATGAATATCTGTGTGTGTCTATCTGTATGTGTGTATATATATACGTGTATCTGTGCAGATTTGGTGTGGTATGTGGAAATTAATGATTGTGATGGCGTATTTCATTTCCTAAACATTGAAAGCCGTAGTTTAAGTAATTCAAGACGTCGTTTTTGTCAATTTTTGTGATTGATAGCCGTTAATGATTTTTATCATGTATTTGATCTTTATAAGTTTGCGATCTCATTATCTTTGTTATTGTTTTTCTGTTATTTTCCTCAATGTGATACTTGTAAGTGCTTGGGATTTTATATTATTCAGATTTTGTTAAAATCTTGGAGTTTAGAATAATTTGCTGGATCTATGAGTTACATACACTCGCACTAGGTTAGAAATACAGAGAATGATTATTGGCTGTAAAAATATTTTACGGTTTTTGGAATTTTTGTTAGTTTGTCGATAAATTTGCAATTTCCGTATTATATTTTATAATTCTAGTTCTATTAGTAAAGTAGCCAAGCAGATAAAAATTAGTAGGTTCGTTGTAGTCTCTTAACTTCATTAGGCAGTTAATATTCACCAAATTCTACAATTCTATTCAAGGTTCACGAGATTCTTTAATTCTCCATAGTCAAATTCCAGCACCAAAGTTGTCTTATTTTTTGTTAGATATTTGAATTAGAAGCCCCTAATACAACATTCCATATATTTTCTGATTTGTAACCTAAATTTTTGTGTGCAAAAAAGAACAAGGTGGATTGTTTGGACTCGTCAAAGCATCAGACCATAAGGCTGGTTGTATGCTATGTCTGTGCCACTTGATGTTGAATGGTTTTTGTGATATGCCTTATATCGTTATATTGTAGTGCTTCAGGTATAAAGGAAGACGAAACCCCATAAAAGAGAGATCCAAAAACAGGTTACTCCTTATTTATTTCTTTACTATTGATAACCATGCAGCATCTGTGATTGTTCTTCAAGATTAATTGTTGAGAAGCATACAATTCAGCGTAGATGTGCACATGCTTATGATGTCATATTCAAAATTGTGGTATTGGACTATATTCTTTGACCATTAAGACAAGATTTTTTCTTTTCAGCTGCAAATTTCAACAAAATGTCTGGACAGACCCAGCGCTTGAATGTTGTTCCTACTGTTACAGTGCTTGGAGTTGTGAAAGCTCGGCTTGTTGGGGCTACAAGAGGCCACGCTTTGCTCAAGAAGAAAAGTGATGCTTTGACTGTCCAGTTCCGGCAAATTCTCAAGAAGATTGTCTCAACTAAGGAATCAATGGGAGAAATCATGAAAACTTCGTCCTTTGCCTTAACAGAGGCAAAATATGTTGCTGGTGAGAACATCAAGCACAGCATCCTTGAGAATGTTTCGAGTGCAACGCTTAAAGTCCGATCCCGCACTGATAATGTTGCTGGTGTAAAACTTCCGAAATTTGATTACTTCATTGATGGAGAAACAAAGAATAACTTGACTGGGTTAGCAAGAGGTGGCCAACAGATACAGGCTTGCCGTGCAGCCTATGTGAAATCCATTGAATTGCTTGTTGAGCTTGCTACGCTGCAGACTTCATTTTTAACCCTCGACGATGCAATAAAGACCACAAATCGTAGGGTCAATGCCCTGGAGAATGTTGTGAAGCCTCGGCTGGAGAATACAATTAGTTACATCAAGGGAGAGCTAGATGAATTGGAAAGAGAGGATTTCTTCCGGCTGAAGAAGATTCAAGGTTACAAGAAGAGAGCGCTCGAGAAACAACGTTTATCTTCCAAGGCATTTGCAGAGGAGATGATCGCCGAGGAAATGTCTTTGAGGCAGGGTATTTCACTTGGTTCAGCACATGACATGTTATCCCAAGGTGCACACAAGGATGAAGACATAATATTTTGAAATGGAGGTAAGTTTACTGTACCCCAATAATGTTGTGTGGCTTTGATCTGTTTCTTGATTTCTGTAGAAGGAAATGATTTTATTACTAGATGGACCCAACCCGATGAGATTTTCGTGTTTTGAATAAGAGCTTTATGATCGTCTGTATTTATTTAATCTATTCATGAACAGAACCCTTATCTAGCTGTTGTGAGAATATCATTTGGCTGAAGAAACGTTTATATTACTTAAGAGTTATTTAGCCAATTTTTACTTCCATTTAATTTTATGTCCATTGTGCATGTAATGAAAGGATAAAACCGTCCAGTGATTATATCAAAACCTTATTCATTGTACATTGAATATGACAAGAATAAATTTTGCTAGCAATTAAGCTACTTGTACAATGAGAAATGCAAAAATGACTTAACTGCAGATTATACCCTGATCGTGTGCAACCAAGAGTTGTTCAGACACACCCGGGGATAATGGAGTTGAGAAACAACCCAATCCCCTATACTTGTACGACGATGGCTTTATGAAGCTTGGAAGTGATAGCAGTAGCAATCAGCAGGTCAACACATCCAAAATCCTCTTATACATTAGAGTTGATTCAAAAACAAATCTTTAATGAGTTGCTTCTGTTCCCTTGACATGCAATGTCGAATGATAATTAGCGTGTCAATTCCTCTGCTACCAACGGAGGGATGGCAGAGGAACCCTGAAGAGTCTGTTCGAAGATGTGGCCTACTTTAAGCAACCTCCCCTGCAATAAAATTGTTATTACCATAAATTTGAGTCTTCACTTCAGAAGCAGCACATATAAAGTTTAATGCAAACCAGGCATAAATAAGCAGGTCATTTGCATTTTTAATATTAAGTACAAATGCTTATTCTAGAAAACAATCTTGGGAGTTGATATGGATTGACCCTATTAGTAAAAAATCTCAAAGAAAGACAAACTAAACAACACGATAGAGAACCATTTACACTCGTTAAGAAACCACACACACTCAGTATTTTTCACGAAAGAAGAATATACACCCACCTCGTCAAATGCTGCTCCAATCATTTGAAAACCAACAGGCAGGACAGTGGATGCCCCTTCAACAAAACCACATGGTAAAACCAGAGCAGGCAGCCCAGCCAAGTTCACATTGACCTGCATCAAGGATGAAATTATCAAAAAAAAATTGATATCAGCTCATGTGGTTTTCCCTTGAGCATGTTCTTAATCATTATGAAAACGCGAATTGGCTTTGATTCTATGGAGCATTATTTTGATTGTCATGATTTCTTGAATTGGAGAGTTGGGCTAAGCCTCCATACGCTTTCGCATGGGAAGGATGTTCAGGTGGCATAAGTGGTTACAATTAGCTAGCAACAATGTGCAAAGAGTGAAGGGAAGGCTCTGGAATGAATAAAGGCACCAGTATAAATAAAGGAAGTGGAATTCAGTTGAGGCATATCCACAACTAGAGGGGGAAAGAGGAGAGAATCAGATGGAATAATATTAAGGAACCAAAATCAGATTTGTAGAACATCGTATGCCTGAATCGAAATTCAATTTCAACTGATTATAGAAAGCAAGTAGAGAGAATCTTCAACAAAGAAATTTTGTACCTATAAGCATGGTTGGGGGGTAAATAACGTGCGTTTTGATGAAATAGCTTCTGTATTTCGTAAGCACAGGCCTAATTTAGTTAACTCAATACAACATCCTCCCACAACTCCACCTGAATCTTCTAAATAAAAGAAATGAAAACAGAAAAAAGAAAAAGGAAATATAAAGATAATTATACCTTGATTTCATATAAAAATGGTATTCAGATGAGAGGTGGCTAAGAGCCTACTTTTTTATGCTCCTAGCATGTTAAGAAGGTCGTTGGCTTTCTCCATCCATACACCACCAATGACCGACAAGTTAACACTTACAAGAAAAAAACAAAGAGCTTAGAGCGACTCACAGTCATTTTATCTCCAGCATACATGGCCAATGGATCATCTTTCTTCTCACCTGGACATAATAATCAAGTTATCAAGGATAATTAGTCCTGATTAATAAAATAAATTAACAACAATGGTACTGTAAAATAAGGAGATACTTGTTGAACAATATGCTAACAGAAAAAGTGGAGTATGTAACAGCCATACCAATCTTATAAGCAACAGATGGAGATGCAGGTGATATCAGAATATCATTTTTCTCCAAAGCTGCCCTGAAGCTGTCTCGAATTATGGTCCTCACCTAAATCACTACATGAATCACAGATTTCCTTGTATGGGCCAAACATTATAAATAAGAGCACACAACCTCACATATGTCAAAAACATTATAAAGACAATTTACTACCAAATTACTTCCAGTCCCAATTGTTGATCAAGCAATCACATTATGTTGCGTTTCATTATCCAAGTCATCTTAACCCTGCTGCTATTTAATTAAAATTAGAAGAGAAAGTATTATTGTACCTGCTGTGCACGCTTGTAAAACGCATCATAATAACCAGCAGAAAGAGCATATGTACCCATTAGAATTCTCATTTTCACCTGTAATGTTGTAATCAAATGTTACTAGTACGTCACTAATTGCAGTAATTTTCCTTAAGCCAGAGACACAAGTTGAACATTATTGTAAAGAACTTTTCACAATTGTATCACTTATTATTATGTCAAAAATAGAACTGAAGAACTTTTTAAACAAGACAAATTTAGATGATTCATACCTCAGAGCCAAAACCTTGGGCACGGGAATGGCTATAAAGAGAATTAAGTTCGTCTCCCAATACCTGGTTTCCATATCTATAAAAAAAAAAAAAAGATGGATGTAAAGCAATTAACCAAAATACTTGAGTTATTTCCATTGATAAGTACAATTTCTCAACATTCAATTTGAAAAATAAAAAGAAAAAGAAATGGTATATCACCTAATTCCATCATAGCGAGACAAATTAGAAGATGATTCAGACGATGCAAGGACATAGTATGCTGGTAACCCGAGGGAAAATGATGGCAATGAGACCTGATATAACATACAAAGAATATCCCTGAACCAGATTAACTCCACTTTCTAGCTAAGCAATGAAAACAAAAGGGCAGATAAGATACTTGGTAGAAGGTTACCTCTGACACAAAGCACCCTAGTTCTTCCAAATGAGTAACAGCACCACGAACTGAAGAGATTACTTCTGGATCAACCCCATCACCAAATGTTTCACGGATCACACCAACTCTCAGTCCTTTCAAGGGTTTGGATTCCAAGTAATCTTTTCCAGCAAACTGGGATGTGAAGTCTGGTACTTCCTGAAAAAGCATAGCTTTCAACAAGATTTTTACAAACTAATTTATCAAGCTCTATCTAGTTTTTTTCTATCGCTCTAATCATATTATATTTTCCAATCATCTTTTCTCTTTTATTTTATAAAATCATCTCGATTCCTTTTCTTGTTTAACTGACACCTAATGAATTATAGATTCAGTAGTATTGAAGCACAAAAGTTCAGTTCAAATCAGTTGATGATGCAGTACAATTGAAAATTATCAAGATAAAGGATTTTTGAACTTTACTCGCTTACTACTGGTGGAATCAAACTTATCATAACCAGAAATTGTGTGAAGGAGAATCCCTGCATCTGCAACAGATGAACCAAAGCATCCAATAACATCCAAAGAAGATGCATATGCCACAAGCCCATATCTAGAAACACGTCCATATGTTGGCTTCAATCCGACAACACCACAAAAGGCTGCTGGTTGTCTAACACTTCCACCGGTATCACTTCCCAATGATACCACACATTGTCTAGCAGAAACAGCAGCAGCCGAGCCCCCTGATGATCCTCCTGGGACCCGTGACAAATCCCAAGGATTTGCTGTCACCTAATGAATACGAAGAAGTATACCTGAGTAAACCATATTCAATAACAAGTCATAAACTTTAAGGCTAATTATTCATTTTCTTCCTTAATGTTTATGAACACTAAGAAAAAGTAATTGCACAAAGTAAATCCCAATGTACCAATATCATGCTCACTGTCACCAGATATGAAGAAGAAATCTACCATCACTTGAGACTGATTTTAGACACCACCCAGGTTGCTAGTGCAATAGATACAACAGTACAATGTATCAATATGAGCTGTGCAACGCACCAACTATATAGAAAGCGACTGGAAGTAACCAAGACAATATTTCGAATTCCTATCATGGACAAGGCGACCAGTCTTTTATACTACTAGTTTCTTGTGTGGGACAATAACCTTAACAGGTTGAGCTACTTAAAGTATCAATTGCATACACACTATTTCAACCTTTCGAGCAATCTACCAATTGCAACTCGAGATAATTAAATGCCATAATTTTCATCTCACAGAAATAAGCACAATCATTGCAGCACGTAATGGAAGTGTGCTACTCTATGCTACAAAGTAAGTTCCTTTGCCAATATAAAATCTAACCACACTTTCATTCGTGGAGAAATTTCACAAAATTTAATCCAAAATCCTACATCTTTAAAATGTGATAAAACCTCTAAAAACTCACCTGATTCAATTCCAATTACTCCACAATCAAGCATTTCAGTGTTCAATTCTCTTACAGAAACTCGCATGTTACTCACCAAACGTCAGAATTACACACCAATATTAAACGTATTTATTTCAAAAAGAACATTGAGTAGTAAAAGATTCTAACTTGATAAGCAGAGCCTTCTGTAGTACTCCCCATACCAAACTCATCCAAATTCGTCTTTCCAACAACAATAGCCCCAGAATCTTTCAACTTCCTCACCGCCGTGGCATCAAATGGCGGACGATAATTTTCCAATATCCTCGACCCCGCAGTCGAGGGCATATCGGAAGTACAGATATTATCCTTAATTCCAACCAGAACCCCAGCAAGTGGACCCAGCTGCTCATTGTTCTTAATCTTATTATCCAATTCATCGGCCTGTTTCAAGATGGCATCATCAGGAGAGACATAAAGGAAGCTTTTCAAATGGGGCTCGGTGCGGCGGATGCGGTCGAGGAAGGACTGGGCAAGGTCGACGGCAGTAGTCTGCTTTGTCAAGAGGGATTTGCGGATAGTGAGGATTTGGGAGGATTCGGTGGCGGTGGTGGGAAGGGGTGAGGATTGGGCGGTGTGGAGGCTATTGATAGGTCGGAGACGGTGGCTAGGGGAGCGGACCAGACGAGGCGCGTGGGCAGAGGATAACATTCTGGCTGGGTTAGGACTGAACTGGAGTACAGAGAACTTAGCAAAGGTTTATCCTTTGTACAGTGGCATTTGGTCGAAGTCTCAACTTCTTTGAGCATGTTTGGGTGAGGTTATAAGTTTACTTATAAGCAACTTATTTCGAAAGAGAATGCCTTGTAATTCGGGAATTGGTCTGCACCGGACATGATCTAGACGATAACAAGACGAATTATTTAATTCATGTAATAGAAGATATCAAGAGTTATTGACGAAATGTGATTGATTATTGATAACGCCAATTGAATAGCACGTCTGTTGTTGATTGTATGCAAGGACGTTGATTGGACGAAACTTGATTGCTGACTAGACAACCAGAGCATGTTAACGTGTGTTGATCAAGCAATGTTTACACTGACTTGACTCCATATGTCGAATAAATCGATACTATATGGCTCAAATTGCTATTGAATCCCAGTGACACATTCGACGATACTTGATTACTAACTAAAAAACACCTCCTCCATGTGTGATGATCGAAGACGACGTCTACCCTTAACTCCATGTATCAAATGACTTGTTACCATGTGTACCCAAATTGCTATTTGAATGATGGTGGGCGAAACTTGATACGACAAGAATATACGAACAACTCTGTGTGCTGATCAGAGACAACATTTACAGTGGCCTAACTCCACATGTCGAATGACTCAGAATCATGTGTGCTCAAATTGATAAAATTTAGAATAAATTAAGTTAGAAAATAAAACAATGAAGTAAATATTCATCCTTCAATCATATATAAGGTAAAAAACTGGGAATGCCAACAGTAGTTATTCTATGGGATCTTTGGGGCCAAAAAAAAACAAACAAAAATGAACGAGCTTAAATAGTCAAGATCAAGAGGTTTCTTGCAAATTGGGTACAAAGAGAGCTATTCTACCAAGCAATTTTATTACTTGTCCAAGGAATTACAAGTTCATAATAAACTATACTTCACTAGCATCTTTAAATCATCCCATAAAACATAATTCCCCGACTGGCTACTGGGCTGCAAGCATTTTCTCGAACTCAAAAATATTCTGACAGATCTTCTTGGCTCTTTAGATCCCATATAACTACCTTCCCATCCAATCCTGAAATGAATAGGTGATAGGTTTATAAATAGGTGCGTTCATATGTACGAATGTAAAAGTCGAGTCTGCTTGAACTAACCAGAAGTGCTGAACCGGGTCGATATAGAATCCCCTGCTTTCTTCATTGCCACAATAGAACTAGAGTTTCAAATGGAAAAATGAAAGAAGAAAAAAGGTCACGGCCTTGATCATGTTTATATAAATCAAACACAAGGTGCATAATGATATAGATCAAAACACGGAAGCAAACACGAGTAGAGCAATATAGTACTTGATGCAATTTTCATGGGCGGTTCCACGTCGCCTTGAAGGTTCAGAAGTGTCATTGCTCGCGCCATATTTTGATTGGCCGTAAAATTTTCCAAATGTTTCTGAAAACTGGAAAAAAAGTGTGAAAAATTAGGAATTGCCCGACCTTAACAAGTATTCAATGCCCACAAATAAGCATGACATACCCATGATAACACTCTCCAAACCTACGAAACAGAAGAAAAGTATCGAAAGTTAAACATGTATACCTGTGAACCATATCTTGAACTCAAAGTTACTATTTTTTTCTCATCAAGGAATCTCAAGAAACTCCTGAAGATGACAAAAACAGATAACACCAATTAACTTCAACAGTTTTTTACGCAAATAACTTCAAAATTATAATACAGAATTTAAGCAGTCTATAAAAATATTAATTTCCAAACTTATCAAAGGTAACCACCATATGCAGATAAACACCGACCTTAATGCGAGAGTCTTGTTCTTCTCTTTCTTATACCGTGAATGGAAACACAGAAAAGTGCCGAGGGGTAACAAAAATTACATACTAGCAATAGATACAGAACTAAAAAATACTTAATATAAGATTCTTCATATAAGCTACTCGATCATCCTTAATATGAACAAACGAAAAAGTATGATACCGATAGAAGACTTAATGTCCTACATAACGGACTGAGCTCCAAGTTCTGTGAGTACTTTTAGGGATTAAGCAAAGGGCAAGATTTTAACTTGAATGAACTTTTTACATACAAATAATTGACCTGGGATAATGTAGCAAGCATACATATGAAAGTGTATTTGTACTTATATTTGCATCAAATTAGACACATGCCAAAAGATGGAAAAGTTTATTTCAGAAATTTGACTCACCATAATCCACTTTCATCTGCTGTGAAAACCATTGGGTTGCAATCAAATCCCACACCAATAACTATTCTCTCAGAAATGAACAAAACCTAAATCACACGCACCAATCGGGTAATTCATTAGGACCAACATAAAATATAAGATCACAATAAATCATGTAAAATGCTTGAGAGTGGATGCTGACCCACATCACGAAGGGGCAAATCACGGAATGCTACACTCTGGGCTGATGGAGAAGGGCCGACATCATCAACGAAGTATATCATGGAATTATGACCTGAGGATTTGTCCACAAGTATCAAACAAATTAAATGAATACAATTAGAAGTTCTGTAAATGTTTTAGATGTACAGTCCAACCCTGACTCATCATTAGCATTCAGCTGCCAGAGAATTTATAGCATCTCAGATCACATCCCAAAAAATAGCTATATTCAGCGAACAAGATACTAAAACTAATATCTGAAACAAAGCATAGTGATGAATTTCTGACCAACATAGGCAAAGGTATTGCCACTTGGAGACCACTTGATGCCAAATGCCCAACAAAATGAGAGATCAAGCTGCATAATTTGCTGCTCAGACATGAAGAGTGAAAGAATATTAGATTATGGATCGATTCTTCCAGAGAAATATATGATAGTGATACAAAAAGCAACTTAAAAGAAAGCAGATTTTGGTGAAAATATCTACATTAACCTGCACTATTTTAAGTGAAACTGAGTATAGATCATCCTCGCTAATCAATTTTTTTAGCCTTTACTATTGTTTCATATATACGATCTACAACACTTTATGATATTTCAAGTGTTTCCCAGAGAAATCACCGGTTTTAGGAAGTCTTTCATTTATCAGGATCTGGTTGAATCTTTTCCAAACAGCATAAATGCAACATTTGGTACATGCAAAATAATCTAACGTAAAAATGAAAAATATAAGATATCTGCAAAGATGAGAGCTAAGTAAACAATAATACATGTAGGGGAAACCAGGCTAAAAGACAAGATATGGACCACTGCAATATAGAAATGTTTACTCAAATGGCTCACGCAATAGGATACAATATAAAACTCATATGCCCGGTTGACAGTCTGACTAAACAATATATATTTGTGGGCAAGATGATATCTGATACTTGCCGAGACAAAGGGTACTTCAGAATGCAGTTAATAGACACTTCCAAAAATTGAATGTATTCCAGAATAAGTAGTAGTTGGGACCACAAAAGAAAAATGGAACACGAAGTGATTCTCTAAGGCTCTTATGTCAGACAACGAAGCAGTGATATTTCTGCACTATTTTTAGACAGGGAGTGGTTGAACCTTCTAGTCATGAATAACAGAACTAAAGCTGAGAGAATCAGCCTAAAAATTTCAGTATAGTTGAACAAAATTTGTGAATGTTCCTTCCGCTTTATATGCAGAATTAGGTTTTTGAGTTACAGCCCAATGTTCTAGCAATACATTTAACGACAATCTGTGTTCTATAAAAGCATTTTCTATCCAAATTAATCAAGTAATATGTTGCCTAGCATATAAAGGACCTCATAGGCTCCTAAAAGATACAGGAGTGAAAAGAAATGAGTTCGAACCTCTCCGAATTTTGAATCTGCAGAAGAACCTGCAGAGTCCCTGGTTAATAGCACACAAACAACATACGACTCTGTTAAAAAAGTGAAGGGAAGAATTAGAATGTGAAGCAAGAATGCACTGAAACTTTATGAAATGTACCTTGTGTCCACGCCTTTAATGAAAGTAGAGAATACTCGGCATTTTCCATCAGTAGAGGTCGTTGCAAGGAGTATCTTATAAAAAAAAAAGAAGAAACGCTCAGCTTGGTCAAGGAAAATATAGAAATAAACTTCTAAGCAATTTGTAAGTAATCCAAACTGCTTGAACAGCTTCAGTGGGAACTGGGAGCAGCATAAAAGAAATGCCTTTGCTTGGATTGTAGTAGATTCATTAATATAATAGAAGCCAAAAGCCAATCACCATATGTGCATCAACTTTTACGGATACAATATTACACCCTTCACCTTCACCTTAGCCTAGTACAACACAAAGACACAACCTCGGCTTTCTGTTTGGGCCTTAAAACCATTTTTTTCTCAAAAATACACACTTTGGCAGGTATCAACTGCAAAAATAAATCTTAAATCCTACCATTCCATTAAAAATCATTTAATTTTCAGAATGGACATCGAAAACTTAAAAATTTGTCTACCTGGAATATGGATTTTCCCTTTCTTTAATGAAATTTATTTGCAATCGTCAAAGCATATAAATAAATAAAGCTTGTGCTCTTAAGAGCACACCATGCTTTATATAAATTTCTCTTGAAAATAAATAATTTGGTGTTCATATGCGACTTTCTTTAAGCAGCCATTGTGTATTGGGACCATAAATGATTTTTTAGGCACACAGGTTGGACAAAGAAGTACCAGAAAAGAATTAAGAAATACGCACATTATTTGGATGCCAAGCTACACTCGTCACAGAAGACTCATGTCGCTTCCTGATAAGCTTACTGACCCACCTGGTTGAAAGTGTAGAAGAAAGGATTATAAAACATTGATATGGATTGTGGACAATAACAAGAATGAAAGACACAGAACTCGATTACGATTTCATTCAGGGTGCTTCATTTTTGTGGCCATTTAGTCAGCAATCAAACATGTGGTCAAATGCATATGTGAAAACTGGAGCAGCATTAGATTGACTCACAAATTACATAATCATGGTCCGAGATATCATTCATAATATGCATCAAGAGAAGCACTGAAATAAAAAGCAATTAGGATATCATTACCAGTTATTTTCTTGTTCATAGTAGCATATACAAACAGTTTTAGCCCCACTTCCAACAGCAAACTTGTTTTCTGAAAAAAAGAAATGATAGAACCATGAACAAGACTAAAATCTGGACATTCCTATAAGAAAAACCATCATGAGAAAATGCATTTTGTATGGTACTGATCATAAATAAAACATCATACGTCTAAGACAGACTTCAGTACCTTTTGGACTCCATTGTACACAAAGTGCAGCACGATTTAGCCTAAGGATAACAAGAGTTGGTACCCACTCGGTCATTTCTTGGTTCCAAACATATCTACAGAAATGTCAATATAAAATTTATGTTACAGAAATTGATTGCAATGAGGAAAGGATGATTACACTGCAAGCTGAGTCACAAAGAATTTGAGGGATGGAGGAAAAAAATAGGAAATCACTGGTATAAATCACAACAATGCTCTTGGCCACATCCAAATATATTTAAATATTAGACTCCAACATGATGGGTGGCAATATTTTCAGTTAAATGGTCACTTACGAATTACGGTCATGAGAAACAGTGACTATTCTGTTTGTGCTTTTGCACCAATCTACTCCAGAAACAATTTGGTCATGCTGTCAGAAGAGAAAGAAAAGTGAGAAACAAAGCAATTATCAGAAAAGCTTTCTTACTAAAGTAAGTTAGGCAAGACAACAGGCAAATATTACTACGTACAATATAACACCTACTATGCAAACATTAGAACATAAAATGAAAGTCGAAATTCTTTCTTATAAATTTCATATCATGGCTAGCATCATGAATTGTTACTAATTCACAAAAATAGCGCACACACAAAAAAAGTTAAAACAAAATAATTTGCAAAGCATCTTTTTATCACAATTTATTATTGCTCATTTAATCAAAATAATGACTTGAGAAAACACAACCATATACATATTTATCCTCCTATAAGCCCTATTCTTCCAATTCTTACTAGTGCCAACACGGCGACATGATATATATATATAACTAAAAATCTAAATACACCATCAAGCTCTATATATTTTCAAAACAGCTCCTTGTGAATCAAAATAGAAAGATTACTGATTTTCTAAAATCCTGATTGCTGACTAATGCATTGCCATAAAACTGTTAAGATTGAAGCCCATAGAAGGAAATCACAATTGCGTACAAACAAAGATATCAAAAAACAAAAACCCGATTTCAATTTACCTTCTGAAGAACGTGGATCTTCTCCCATTTGTCGTCTTCTGATAATCTATATATGTGCACTTCGTTGTTATTTGGGCATAATGCTATCACTACGGTTTGAACAGAAACAAATTATCATTAATTGATTTATAAATCATAAAATAAAATAAAATTCAGAAAATTGTGAATTCAAAAGAGGGGTTTTTCAGAATTAAAGACATACTAGAATGGTCTGGGCTCCAAGCATGGCAAGTAATGCACTGAGCGAACTGATGAACTGAAACCGCTGCCATATATTTAATTCAACTGTACATACAGAGAATTCAATAGACGAGAAAATGTGATTCTCACACTAAGTCTGAAAATTGAAGATCTGAAATCAGAAGTAAGAAAATATGAAATCTATACCTGTAATACGATCTCTGAGATTAAACCCAATTTCTAATTATATCAAGTTGGTAATCAATTGCTCTCATAAATCTCCAAAATGCTTCAGACGAACGGTAAAAAAGAATTCTCTGGGGGACTGGGTTGGGGGTCCGCCGGACTATATCGTACTTGGTTCGGCTCACTCGCTCATAAAGTATTTGCTTTAATGTCAAATCGAACTAAGGGTTAATAAGGGGGACAAATTTCACCAAGAATTGTTGGAAGGGCCCACAACACAATTTATTTCTTAGGGATATTTATATTGCATTAATTTTTATTTATTTTTATACTCATGTCATATTTTATATTCACCGTTCTATTAGTTAGCACATTCTATCTTCAATAACGATTTCTATCCAAAAATCATGTTAAGAGAACATAAAAGACTTATTTGTTTTCAAGAATGTTTCGTCTACCGATGTTACTTTTTGTCTAATAATAAAACGCATTCTCTATGCTAAAATCAATCACGGATTATATTATGGTGTGACTATATAATATTGATTTTTTCCATTTTCTCTTTTCTCGATTTAAAATATCTTTAAATAAAATTGAGGTACAAAACAGGTCGAGTTCACGATGACCGATAGAATAGTTGTGCTGTCTGATGGACTATTCCTAACAAATTTAAAACCAGACGAAAAGGGAAAATTAGAAATTCAACAAGTTTCTCTTAACAATAAAATGGAACAGACTAATATAATCCCCCAAAAAATTCATTACTTCATAAGTCCAAATGATTAACAATAATAAATCACCTCTAACGATACAAATTTCAAACCAAGAAAAAGAAAAATGAAAAAATAGGCATGGAAAATCATCACTTGGAAATGAATAAACTAATTTCAAGTAATAACAACAATACTAGGATCATCTTTTCATCTCAATTCGGTACCAACGAACCGATAGAATTGAATATGATCAAAGAAGATAAATGTATGATAATATTTGAAGATTCTTATGTTCAAACCAAAGTTCTAAACATGCTATAAAGGATATTGAACAAAGAGAGAGGTGGCATTTTGTTTTGCTTCAACTACACAATTATTCAAGTTGCAATAACGATAGCCGAGTTTGTTTATCCAACTGCAATCCAGCCATCTCAGCCTCCCGGCAGACTTCTTTACACTTGGCCAACCTTCCCGAAACCATGTAAATTTTGATTAATTCCCGATAAATGTCAACAGTTGGAGAAAACCCCGACTCCTTAAGTTTAGAAAAATATCTTGCAGCTCTCGAGAGATCATTCAAACCAACAAAGAGCTTTATTACCACACGATAAGCTGGCAGATCAAACAGACAGTTTGAAGCCTCCATTTCCCAGACTACATCCAATGCTTCCCTATACCTTTTCTCAGAATATCGACTATGAATCAGAGTGGTGTACATGACTACACTTGGAACTCCATTGATCTTCTTGAACCATTCGTATAATGCCTCTACAACATCAAACTTCCCCAGTTTTATGCAAATTTTCATGATAGCCGTACAATCCTGCTGAGTTAATTGAAGATCGTCTCTATTTGCGAGCTCCTCCAATAAGGGCAATACAAGCATTCTTTTATCGGGATTTTTCCCTAGTTCTAGTATTAGCTTAGCATACACACCAGAATCCAATGTCCTTTTCCCATCCATGGCAGCTGAAACTAGCTTCCAAGCAAGTTTCAAGTTTCCCCCCTTAATGAAACCCCTGATCATCGCCTCATGCACACCCTGGCTTGCCAAACCGATGAACTTGTCCAACTCAAAAGGCATTTTCAACTCGTGTGCCCTTGCCAATACCTCAACAGTTGAAGCAAGAATGCGATCGTCTGGGAACAAATGGGGTTGGTTTTGAGCCCAGCAGAAAACATGTAGAGCTCGTGCAGGAAGACCCATGTGGCCTAACTCACGGATTGTTAGCGACAAGGACCCTTTGCGCAGAAACTGAGCCCACTGGTTGAGAACCACAGATACATTGCCCTCCAGAGGAAGACTTTTGATTTCCCTAGCTAAGCCAATCAAGAAAGTGGGGTTCTTGTAAATGTGATTTGATAACGGCTGCCTCACGAAAGAAGAAAGATCAGTCCTGAGGAGCTTTTTATGGGTGGGAAGTCCCAAAGGTCGAAGCTTGTGAGGAAGAGGGAGTGGCAAAGGCCTTTCCCTGTTCAGTTTCCCAGGCTTCTGAGGAACTCTCCCTTTGAAAAGGGATGAAATGGCTTCAATCTCATCCGACTCCCAGACCACATTTTCATCATCGCAGTCATAACTAATATCATTTTCGCTATAATTAACTGCCGATGATTCAAGGTCAGATTCTGGAAATGATTCTTCAACATTACGAAGATCAGGGTGAAAGTCGGGTGGAATTTTAGTTCGACGTGGATAGCGAAGGTTCTTGGGAAGTTCAAGTTTTCTACGATAAGGTCTTCTGCTATCTGCTCGTGCCACAAACAGTATTCTACGTGAATCAATAGTAACACTATTACATTCAGTGATTAGATTTGGATACAGGGAGGAGAAGACTAAGCTCTCCATCTGTCAACTTTCACAAATCAGTTCTAGTAGCCCGAAATGGATTAAAGAAACACAGTACTGATCAACAACTTGTCACGGGCATTTTGTCGAACACCAATCGGGCGTATTCTTCATTACCATGCCAACCTTAAATTTTGAAGATAGAGTAAGGCGGATGAAGATGACGGTTGGCACATACGAGAGAGATAGGTGGTGGAATTCTTTTGGGATTAGGGGACTTGTGGTGGTGCTCGTTACCGGCGGTTGTGCGATTGTGGTGGCGGCGGAATTCAGTGAATGAATTATGTTTGCAGTTGGTGGTCCTTTGGAGGGTTGAGTTTCAGTGAGGTCTCAAGTTATTCTTATTTTCTCTTCTTCAATCAATTCCATCTGGCCGCACATCTTAGACGGTCCGTAAGATTGATAGAAATAACTATAGAACGATATTTTTATAGGAGTTCAAAAATTGCACGGTCAAACGTTTGAGATGTTTCTTGATTATTATTGATAATGTGAGAAACAAAGGATCCATCCTTGCGTCGCGAGGATGGCTCCTTCCAGACATTCAAGAAATGTTATAAACAAACGAGCCATGTTAGTTGTACAATTGATATTGACAACCACTCATACGGGAGGTCCACTTTTTTTTTTTTTAATTTTTAAACATGTGAATCTCGTACATGGGATAGGTTGTCAACCTCAATTATACAAATAGAATTTTCTTAGGCTAACATCATCATCCATCACAATGTTACAAGAACCATCGATCTAAAGCGATAACAAATAGTCAAAAGCATAGTTAAGAGGGTGGACCCAGAAGAATTGCACCCAACTCTTTTTTTTCTCCAAGGTCGAGCTAGAACACCCAAGTTCGTGCTATAGAAAGTCGAGCTAGAGGGATCAAAGCTCATTCTAAGAAAATGTGCATCCATCACAATATTACGAAAGGCATTGATCTAAAGCGATAACAAGGGTCGAATTGGAACTAGAAGAATTGCAACCCAACTCTCCTCTCTCCACGGTCAGCTTTAAACAACATTGAACTAGAACACCATCTTCATGCCATTGAAGACCGAGCTAGAGGGATCAAAGTTCGTGCTAAGAAGACGCGAACCAATTATATTTTAAGAGCACAAACACAATAGCAGTTGTAGCTAAGAATACAAGACAGTAACAAATTTCAACCTTGGAAAGGAAGTGATTTTTCATACATACCATCAGGATCAAAGTCAATCAGTAGAGCCAAACATCTATAATTTTGACATTCCTATAAAATTACTCGATAAAAAGGGAACAAGATAGGTTTACAGCAATTCTTTATCAGATGCAGGGCACCATTTTGAACGATTTCCAACATATGTAACACAGAATAACTTGATTCGCTCGACTATTCAAGATTAACTGCTACTTCCAATATCGATTTCAGCTCTGCAAAACAAAATCTTCAGAAAATCTCAATGATGATCATCTGGTTTGCACAAACGTCTTCTGGGGCTTCCGTAAATTTTTTCAATTTACATTTGTGAGAATTGATAGTTTTAACAGGCAAAGACTGCATTAAAAGATCACCTGAAATAATAGGAACGCACAAATATATTTTAGAAAGACAATTAATTGTAACGAAACATATCAAAGGCTGATATATGAATATATCTATTCCAGCAACAAAACAGCAAATGCCCTGATAGAATAGTTTTAAATAGTAACGTCCACTTCAAGAAACAGTGAAGAAAAGGCTTACGGCCTGTTTGATGTAGATTTTTTGATAATAGATTTTGTGAAAAAGTGATATTTTTGGCGAATGTGTGGTTAAAAAGTAGAAAAGTTAAGGTTTTACGTGTAAAATTATTTTATTGGAAGAATGTCTGGTTGAAAATAAATTTGGGAAACCAGAATTTTAAAAAATCTATACCAAACAGGGGCTTAATGTTCTACCATTTTCATGAGCAGAGATCAAAAATAATTTTCAAGTCTCAAGAAGACACTTGAGTGGGGGTGGGGGATAATTTCATCATTAATTAGTGGAACAATGATAGTAAAACCGTACCAAAAGAAAAATCAGGAAAACATTGAGAAAGCAAGATCTACATGGATTTTATCAGGAAATATTAATAATGCTAGAGTAAAAAGTTCCTGAAGATCCATTAAAAGGTGTCACTTCTTACCTTCATCTTGAAAACCAAGAAGAACCAGTCGCGAGTAAAAACATCAATATTAAACCGTAGTTCACCAAGTTATCTAATTCCTTCATCATTTCCATCCTACCAAGAATAGCATTCCAGGAGCGTGTAAAAGGACAAGTACCATGCTTATCCTGTAACAATCCTTTCCTCATCAGTTTCACATTTAACGAACTAATTAGTCAAATGACAAAACGGGCTTTGAGAAAACATAATATATAGCAAAATTATAGAGCTCTCACAGTTATGTTAGAGCCAGTCAATTCTTGTGGAACATCTGAACTTTGTATTCTTCTCTGTCTGTCCTCATCTGACTGACCCAGGGAAATTTCACTTTTAGATTTAGAGAATTTACCAGAGAAGGCTCGGTAAGCTGAATCAGTGTGGATCATTTCCATGACTGAACCAAAGAAGTTGGTCACAGGTACCTAATGAGAGCAGTAGTGGCAAATTAGAAACTTAAGTTGCAGATATCAAATGGCTACTAATCAATTACCAACTTGTACATTAATAAGTTAAAAGTCATTCTTTCACTCATTGAACTTTAGTAATGATAGAAATAAGCTTAGATAAATTTCTACATAACTTTTTCATTTTGAACTAGTAACGTTTATAGCATGCATAAAACGGATGGTGGCATGTGCAGCTTCAGCAAAGAAAAGCAATATAAGCAAAAAGAGAAGGAAATGACCAGTAGTATTCTCCTCGTTGAAGTCTCCACTACAATAAATATAGCCTGGGTACATGAATTTTGTTTAGTTAAATGAAACAAATTACTACTAAACTTTCTCTGTGTGCATGTGTGCATGCACGTAGTTGCTCTTACTATCACTTGATTTGAGACGAGAAACTCTTCAGATGCATAGTAACTAATTTTATGTGATAAAATGAAACTCTCTCTTTCCCAACATTTAATAACCAGGACAGGGGATCATCAAATTTGAACACAAATAAAGTCACAACGAATCAGGGATCTGAATTTTATATACCTCCTCCAACGGTCGGCTGTAAAGATCTGTTCGATAATATGCAGTTGACATCAACAAGTTTGGGTTATAGGAGTTAAAAAGGCTGCAAAACAAAGGTAAAATTCAAAATCATGATCCAAAATTTCAAGGTTGAAAAGAGATTGAAGAGTTAATGGGCTGAAGATCAATAATAATAAAAATTTATGAATAATACTTGTAGAGTATGAGCATTTTCCCATGAAGACAATTCTTGACAAGAAGTTGAAAGGGAACATTATAGACACCAATTTATTTCACCATTAAGTGCTTTCTTGGTCATGCTTTATCTGCTTATAAGCAGTGGTCATACGGAATGCATGGATAGTACGTTCGACCATATTAAAAAAAAATTAAGCTTTACCCATCAAGCACTAAGTTGAAATGAATATGAGAGATTATGGATTAAACAATGGTCAGAATATCAGATGGAAGAATCAAGTTTTGCAGGATTCCATAATATCACAACTGATATTCTGATTCAAAATATGAGATATATCACATGCAAACTTGGAAGGATTAAATTATTTGATTCAGTTACAGGAACATCCACAGTTATTTTAGGTCAACAATAACCCACACAATTTGTGGAAGTAGTGATCTAGACTTTCTTTTCCTTTTTGATTATCTTATATTCAGGACAGAAGAGAAAATGAGTATTATCCTGAAAAACAACCACTCTCTTCTACTGTCACCGAACTCCCTTCTGCCTCAAATAAATTAACTGTTTGCTATGTAGTAATATCATTACACAGCAGGCAAGGACATTGGTCCAGTTGATTTATAAAATTGTAAAAAGGTTTGAATTGCACTAATATTGAAAATTTATCCCCACGCAGAATGCAAAAATGCTGGTTATACCACAATTACTTCACACTTTCAGAAACTACTTAAAACAGCTAAACAATAGAGAAAATTAAAATCTAAATTGTTTTGTAAAAGAATGTACAGACTTCAAAAAATAAAAGGCAATTTTTTAAAAAGGTACATCTTCCAACAATAGAAATGAAAATATCTGCCCCATTATCAGGAGTATAGTCCCGTTGATCTTCCACGCCGACTTTGAGTTTTTTGGACAGATTGATAGATATGGTTTTCCTAACATTAGAGAGCGTTAGTTTGATTTTCTTTTGCTTGCTTTGTATGGGAAGTAGCACATCTCCTATTTTTACTTTTCTTCACATGTTGCAACTCATTGCTTTTGGAAGGTCAGGTTTACGGCCCCTTCCCTTTGTACCCCTGGATTTTGCTTTTATATATATGATTGGGGAATCCAAACTCCCATTACATTCTCTGGTGGTGCCTGAAAACTCACTAAGGTTATGCTGATGTTTTGCTTTAAAAAAAAGAAAACTATAGAAAGGAAAATAGTCATGTTTTGGAAAAATTGTCAAAATGGCTTCATTTTTACTTAAATACCTATGTTAAAAAAAGCTGACTTGACCAACTCGATTTTCTACTCAACTGGATCATATAAACATGAATTCATTATGCATATATAGTTTATCCTTCTTTTCTTTTTATCTCCCTCTTGTCCATCTTAATGTACACACCGAACCCAAAAATAAAACTTCACATTCCATTTTTCATTTTCACTTCCCTCCGAAGTCATCTCAGTCGAAGGTGTGAGGTAAAGGTCGCAGTGACAGAATGGGAAAATTTTATGCATTCAAATCAGAATAGAAAATTTGGAATATTGAATATTGACAAATGAAGGAATGCCTGTTTTACGAAAAAAATTAGGACATTGTCTGAATCCTCCTACTACTTCAGTCTTGACAGGAAATTTTCTCGAAATCAAAAGAACTTAATAGGAGGAATATTACGACAATGTCATGGAAATATGCATCAAATTATATCTGTTCACATACCTGCTCAATGAGGAATTGTCATACATATTTAGCCTCTCAAAGAAAGCAAGGGTATAAAATGTGAATCGGTCTACAACAGATACACCAACCTGTATCAAAGAAACAAACATGAGAGTGAAATTACCCAAAAGTTCAGAACTGGAGGAGAAAAGAAAAATTACCAAGAACTATCACATCCTGAACTGCAGAAAGAGGCACTTACATCAGAGTCCAAGTGATGCGAATATGAATTCTCTCCTTTCATGCTACTTCCAATAGCCAAAACACCAGGTGATTGAAGCTGCAAGCAGACACCCTTTTACATTCGGTAACTACTAAAAGGAAAATTTCATACTGGTGACAAGAAAGGAACGGCAGCATCGCCAACTTAAGAGAAAATAAATAACTTCTAAGCTTTGCCAAACCTTCTATATTTCTGAAAGATTAAAGAAAAACAAATACGATTAAAGAAAATCTAAAGTGACACACACAGTTCTTATTATCAAACTATGGGAACCCATAGCAGGGCAAAGGAGAGAAGCATCTTAATAATTGGACACTTCTCCCAATAATCTCACAGTAGTCAGTAACCAAAGAGAACACAGGTCTCACATATAAAAGGTCTTAGCAAGATCAAAAACACCAGTACAATGTTTTATCTTCATTTCAGGTACGTGGCAGATTATATTGGCCTATCATGGCCCCTTAAATAAATAACAACATGAACCAGATAGAACTCAAGAGGAATATCCATGCTTATTCACAAACACACACACAGAGATTATAGACAGAGCAGTTAGATGAGTTGCAGAAAGAGTAAGTGAAAAAAACTTAAGCAATATGAAACACAAAAATAAGAAGGGAAAAGTTTCTCACCTGAGAAAAAAGAGTGGCAGCTTGGCAAGTATCTACCATTATCAGGAGCTCCTTAAATCTTATAAATGAAACACGAGCAAGAAAAAAATGTCATTATTAGACAGAGACTGGTTCAAATTGGATTTGACTAAGACTGAGATAAAGAAGAAATTTGCTTTAGCAAATCTCAGAATGGCATCTAAATGTTTTAGAAACCCATTACAAGTTCTAAATGAGTACCGACGAAACTTTACATGATTACAAGGTGTCTATGGCATTTACCAAGAGTTTTGAGCATAGAAAATTTACTTCCCGTAATTTCATATTCAAACAATAAATAAAATAAAGAAAAAAGCAAATTTTAAAAAAAAATATACACACACACACAACTTAGCTGAATTCTCACCTGCGCTTTTCTTTCATTTGTTTCACTGCATCAGCCAAATCATGACTTTGGAGCTCCTCTGAATCCTGAAATTTTAAAAATTCATCTCCACCATGCCCAGTCATGTATAGAAGTATGTGACTCCCTTCATCACTTAGAAGACGTTTTGACCTTGGGACAGCCGTTTCATGGCGGCCAGTTAATACACGCAAAAAATTTTCGACTGTCACCTCATAACCTCGATAATCTACCTGAACTTTTGGGGCATGCCATAATTAGAGAAATATTGAGAGCAGAAACAGTCAGTTTTTTAAAATAAAACAGAAAAGTTCACAGCCATATTTAGACTCGACGTAAACAGATATTACCCATATAAGCTGGGGGGTGGGGACAGGGAGTGTATCAGGAAGAGGAGATTTTGGTTTGAGAAAAAGAAGTCAAAAAAGTTTCATTTAATGTGATTTATATTCTTTTGCCAAGTGGTGAGATTGAGAGAGGCATCCAGATATTTCCTTAGTTAGGATGAAAGACAAAAGCAGCAACTTTTGCTATAAATACATTGCTGTATATCACAATTGTGAGAAAGAAGTGAAGTCATAAGAGTTAGCCATCATTGTATATCATTTGCTCTCAAATACTGAATCAGCAGAATCATGAATCCTAAAGATTATGCACATATGATGAATTATCAGCAGAACCATCCATAAAAGTAGAAAACTTTAACCATTAGTTCGTGTAAAGCAATATATTAGCGAATCAGATAGCTATGATGGACATCTATCTCCATCTCCCATTACTTTTTCTAGGTGTATGGATTAAAAGAGGCCCTAGAAACAATATATCAGGAAATACAATCATCTGAACATTTATCCCGTTAACAGAACATATTAACATATTTGTGTAGCATTCCAACTTCCAGGATGGGCCGACACTTTTTACAATTATTCTGAATAGAGACTCATTTCAACAATGCTTAATCCCTCCAATCTCAATGGAACTAGTATTAAACATAACAAAACTGTATAGTTTTCCGGAGGAAAGGGGAAGGTTATTAGAATAGACTACACGCACCTCGACATTATCACCATAAAGGTTAAGCCTGTGATTTTCATTGTTGAAGACCTGGGCAGGGTACTTGTTCCGAGCATTGCAAGCCATGTCATCAGCCAGCATGAGAATAATCCTCTCATCAGGTATTCCTAACCGTTTAACGGTTCTGAAGAAAACACAAACATTAATAAAACAGGCAAAATCTTCATTTTTTCTTTTTTCTTTTTTTTTTCATTTTTAATACATTAAATACAGAGTAGAAAAAATCAAGACAACAGTGAATGATGAATAAACAAAAAGAAGCAACCTCAGTTACCTATACAAGGATAACGTATTAGCCATATGTCTATAGTTAAACCTGAAAGACCAAACATCAATGTTGTGAGCATATCGAATCATCAACCTTCAACAAGCACGCAGCTTATGATTATTAATGGCCAATTATTCAATTAACAACTAATGATTATTTGAAAGAAAAAAAATCCAAAAATAAAAAATAAAAAATGAAGAACTCATTCCACTAAAGTTTACCTATTTCTACGAAACTATCAAAAAGCTCTGATTAATACCAAACATTTGAAACGAAATCCCCAGTCCACTAATCCTAGCATATCCAAATAGTTATTAAATGCCTATTTTTTCTACATATAGTTCGATATCAGAAAAAAAATTTCCTGCAAAAATTTTTAGGGGAAAAGGTGAAAAGCAACGAACTTGAACAAACTACACAAAAAAGAGAGAATCTGAGGGAGAGTACAATACCAAAAACGGGAGGTGCAAACAAGAACAGCCCAATTGTTGGTGTGCATGGTGGTAGTGGTGGACGAAGAACCGAACGCAATTGATGGGATCGCATTGCAGAAAAACAATAGATAAATCGAGATTAACAACGCCGCAGATTTGTCCATTTTCAGTTGTAAGATAAACAAATTCGTTACAGCAATTTCTTCAACAATTGTTGAGTTTCTGCAATTATTTCTTCCCTTTCGTCAATTTCTTTCAACAATTGCCGGGCTTTTCAGCAACAACTATTTAAGCAACGCTATTGAGCTTATTTTCGTTTTTTTTTTTTGTGCGCAAATTTGTTTAAAGAGCCATATTTTATTAAGTTAATTTTTTCTTGTAACTTATTTACTTGTAAGTAAATTAGTTAAGCTCTGGATTAGAATCTAATTAAAATCGTAAATCAAAGTCAATAATTAATTACAACTATTCGCTTTTGATAACGCCCACAACTTTCCACCCACACAATCCGTTAACTTTTACGAAATTTTACTAAAAATTTGATATTAATCTGGCTAAGCTTTCGATAATAAGTATGTTTATGCTTGATCCGCTTAAATAATTTAAGTTGTGCCAAACATGCATTATATTAACTCTTTGGATCAATTAATATATTAAATCCCCGTTTGACAAAAATTAAAATCAGATATTTAGTAATTTTTAATAAAAGTTGACGAAATGTGTGGTTGAAAAATTGTAGGATCCATAAAATATGTGATTAAAATTAATTATTCACTTTGATTTTAATTAAAATCAAATTGACAAAATAAATATATGGAGTATTGTTTAAATCCCAAAATATATTTTGTAAAAAATGATATACTTTTTGAAAAAATATGCCTTTAAAAAGTGTCAAGGAATGTTGATGGGAAGTTGCTAGTGAACTAGTGGTAATGGGAAGTTGTTGCAATAGACACAGGTTGTCATTGATGATCGGAGTATAAGTTGGGCTCAATCAGCTAAGGGGACATTAAAAGTTAACTTCGATGCTATTATCCGACTGTGATATAAGATGGTGTTAACAATTCTCCATGATGGCCAACTACTTAATATGCATCCCCCTGTCGAGCACCACAACATAGTCCGTCTACCACTATGAGGATGTCGACAGAACGTCGACTCCCATGAGGCCTATATGTTCATATAGGTCGTTTACCACTACGAGGTCGTTGACTTCCACTATACTTAGCCAAATAAATGGTCATGAGATAAACGAAAACCACCCAATAATGAATGTGGGCATAACCAATCGCTAGACGAGTGTGGGTCGCAATTATAGAACGTGGGGGAGTGGGAAAGCATACGTGGGACACGTGGCCCAATTAATCATGGAACGAGGACGATTGAGATACGTGGCCCCAATGTGAGAAGATGTATGTTTCTTGAAACCTGAACTATCTGAATTCCAATATAATCTCTCCATATTCTCTAAAACTGAACACTAATTCTCACGTGACCTCATTTTGCAGGTAATAAATACCGATCGGAGCAGCCGGAACACCAGTCACGTCAGGGAGAACACGAAATTTACCTCATTACTGCTCAATTGTTACCCGGATTCAATTTAAGTCTTCCATATGGAGATTTTGGATTCGAATCTTGGGGGACGCGTCAGAAAGCCGTGAGGGGCAAGATGGACATAAGCTCTCCCAAAGCGAACAGTACGTACAATCTCTAAAATAACTTCCATCCTCATTGAATCACGATGGATCTAAATTTAAATTTTGTTCCAATGAAAAAATCTAAATCCATTTTTTATCTCATGCTTGTAAAAAATATGTAAATTTACATCATTTTTGCATTTCCCGTCAAAAAATGTAATATACATTTCATTTGCACATCTCCATTAGAGAGTTTTTTAGACATTTTGGAAATCTAAATCATAATTTACATTTTGGCCAACTTTTTCTAAAAATCCTTCTAGCCGACAGTACAATTCCAAAAAATTACTTAAACGTGTTCAAAAGTAATTTCTTAAGGACCGTTTAGTAAGATTTCTCATTTTGCTCTTCATTTTTTTTTTTTTTGAAAAGCTTATGAGGAAGTTGTTTGGAAATTAACAGATTTTCCTCTTTCAAAAAAGCTTTTAGAAAAAATTACATTAAGTCAACTTCCTTTAAAAGTTTTTTTAACTAAAAAAATACTTTTATAAAATTAATCGAACGATTTCAAGAGCACGTTTAAATTTCAAAAACTCATTTTTAACTCTTTAAAAGTCATGCCAAATGAACCTTTAATTTCGGAAGTAACTTTTTAAAAGTCCTGCCAAAATCACCCATATAGCCCAAACATTCTTAATTAAATTAGTCAAAGCGTGCAACTTAAGCCCCCCCACCCCACACCCCCAAAAAATGGCTGGCTTAATACATCATTAATTGCATGCTTAATTGTTAAATAAGTATAATTAGATTTATGCATTAATGGACATTGCAATAAAGAATATTAATTTGTTTGACATTCCTTTGTTGTAACAATTATCTGCTTAATAATATCGTAATCTCGTTTTAGCATGCTCGTCATTAATATTTAATTACTACAAAATTCTGTTATGTAGTTTACATCACAAGGTCAGCTTTCTGTAACATAAAAAATTACAGTTTTTTGAGAAAAAATAGTTACTAAGTCGTCGTTTATTTAAGCAGTGTCTGAATACATGAATATAATTAAATGAATTAACATCAGAGTAGACAAAGATCCAATTCACATAACTACCCAATTACGAGCTATGCATAATCCACACGAACATAATAACAAATCAAAATTCAATCTTTTCCATGATGTAACAATCGCCAGTCATCCGATTGATGTGTAACTTCTTGTTGAAAAACTATTAGCATGTTTGATACGCTGAACTAGATAATATTGATTAACTATTGAAAAATCCTGCTAAGTGATACCAAAGACCCCGATGTATAAGCAGAAAATGGGTAATAAAACGGGGCACAAAAGCTTTCTAGCATATAATAATCGACATGTCTATATACACGACAATACGATAAGTAACAAAAACAATGGATTCCCCAAGAAATAAATAGGAAGAGGATAGATTTAAAGAAAAGGGGATAAGAAAAATGGGGGAAAGGGCAAAAAATAGAAGGGTGTCTACTTCCTCCATCACTATGAGAGCCTGCATTAGCATAAATGGAGAATTGATCTTTCCTTTGTACCTAAATTTGGGAAGATGGTGAAACAGCTCCATCGAACCGTCGTGTATCCTGGCCAGAAACCGATGACTTGTCTGATCCACGAACATTGTATCTTTCGTAAACTTTTTCACGATTCTCTGACCACCAAGTCTCCGCTTGGTGTTCCCCAAATCTTCTTCGGCTGCATATAGAAGAAAGAAGATACCAAAGTTAATTCTTATTCACATCACACAGTTCACACCAATATATGCACATTTTTTTTATAGAAAAAAAATAAAATATTAACAGTATAATAAAAATGACAATGCCGGATACCTGAAGCGGACACGTTTGAGATCCCTAGTTCCATCTCTAAGGGCTACAAGTGTTATATACACACCAGATTCATACTGCTCAATCCACTCAGCCTCAATTTGACTAGCATTACCAGGAACCATCGAGTTTCTTGATTTTAAGGCATTTTCACCATCTGGAGGCACAGATTCTTTAGTGTTCACACTTTCAGCGCTATTCCTGTAAGCCTGAACATCTTCGCCACCATTAGGAATTCTGACATCCGAGCGTTCATTCATCCCATTGGTAGCTGAAAATCCAAGTCCCTGAGCACCTGAGTTAATTTCATTGCTCATTCTATTTACTGTAGTGGAATCAATTCCAAGGTGGGAGGCCATGTATGAGCTATTGATCGTATCAGATCTTGAATTTCCTTCTCCATTTGCACCAGGATAGCGTATGCCATTTGGTTCCACACCATTTGGTAGGTAAGCCACTTTGATGCTTTCAGAATCATAAGCCCCCGGCGGCAACCTTTCTGCCATATCTTTGAGCTAAAATTTGAGAAAACTAGAGAAGTCAATAGAGCATATTGTTTAGGCAATAATTGACCTTTATCTTACCGACAATAGAAAAAATTAGAAAGATACAAGAGCTAACTTCTGATAACAGACCAATCAAATATACATTCAGCAGTACAAGAACACTTTTGAACACAGAGGTGTTTTTCAATTCAAGAGTTGTCAATACAAATCTAAACCTTAACCTCACCTGTGCAGTAAGAGACTTTATCACTTCTTTTGCAGCTTTACATTTAGCAGATTCCTCTGCAGCTAATGCCATTGCTTCCTGAGCTTTCTTTGCTGATTTCTGGATATCCAATTCTTGCAGTTCACATCGATTTCTAAGGCTCTCAACCTATCATCAAAATAAAAAAGATTTAACTTTGAGAAACTAAAGCTGAACGGGGAAACAAAGATTTAAATTTGGGATGTACCTGCACACGTAATTTATGTACTTCTTGATTCAAAAGTTCATTAGTCTTCTTCAAACTCTCCGTAATGCTTTTGGAAAAAGAAAGTCCTGAAGTTGTAGGGACTGGTGTTGCAGATCGTGGAGGGCTAGATTTTCTTGAGAAGGGGGACACAGACCTTGAACTAACACTAGATGGTGCATGAACTGGTTTTGGAACTGTTCGACGCGCATCAACAGCTGCATACATTACAGCATCTCTTAGCTGTAACAGAGAAGGCACTTGAGTGGAACGGCCTAGAGAAAATGTATCTGATTTCTTTCCTTGTTTAGCTGCTTTTGTATCTAACTGTTTAATCAAATCAAAATTGGATGGCATTCCCGACTTGGCTAATCGCAGATCAGCCTTGTCCAACCGGTCCTTATTTTCACCAGAAAGGCGCGGTACAGCATTTTTCCGGCTATTGACTCCAGCTTCTGCCAATTTACTTAATTTAGCAGAACAGGCATCACAAACACGATATGGTTTGCTGGGATTAGGTGCCAATGCAGCCCGCAGTGCTTTTCTCGAACTGCAAGCATGACAGTGTACTAGTCCACAATTATAACAATTATGCCTCTTTCTTGTGAAGCCAAAAGCCTGTCTACAAGCTGAGCACTGAGACTGCTCAGCACCTGAAACCCATTTATGAAGACATATAGCAGCTGTGAAATTTGAACCACACGCAATATATTTAACATGCCTATCCTTTAAAGCTTCAACTAGTGTTGGCGTTTTCCGGTCTTCTATATCTCCATGGCCCAACCTCCCATTGGCTCCTTTTCCCCACGTGTAGACCTCATTTTTGGATGTTAAGACAGTCACGTGATATGCACCACAAGCAATTTCTTCAATAGATTCACCAGCAAGCTTGTATTCTACCAAGCAAGGTAGCTTTCCATCAGAATGAGGATTTCCAAGCTGACCATAGACTGTACTTCCCATTGTGAAAACATGCCCTGATGTAGTCAGGCCCACAGTCAAACTATGTCCACAGGCAATTTTGTGAAAATTGTAATCTATAAGTGCAGGTACACAGGTAGGTTTCAGTCGAGGTTCTTTGTCACCATGTCCAAGACGGTTTTTATCACCATCACCCCATGTGAATAATTTTCCAGATGAAACACTGGCACTAGACTGTGTTACAATAACTTCAACCACAGCAGCAGTATGCCACACTCCACAAGCAACGGCAATAGTCCTCAAACCTGAAAGAGAGTCAACCTCCCTCGGGTACGAGACGTTTTCCCGATTACCATGGCCTAAAACACCAAAGGTTCCATCCCCAAATGTAAAGAGTTGTCCAGTTGATGTTATCAAGGCAGTGTGCCATGGACCACAAGTAACCATTGAAACTTGAAGTCCCTCAAGAGGACCTGAAATTCTCTTTGGTATCCAGTGACTGATATCAGTTCCATGACCCAAGAGGCCAGCATTATGTGTCCCATCTCCCCATGTATAAAGTTCACCAGCCATCGTAACAGCGCAACTGTGAAACTCTCCACATGCTACAAAATCAATGCTGCAAAACGATAAAGATTCCACAAGACGTGGTTGAGTAACATCTTTCCCAACTCCATGGCCAAGCCGCCCGCCAGATTCTTCACCCCAACTAAAGATTTCACCTTGCCTGGTGACTAATGCAGCATGCCTAACCCCACAGGCGATATGATGGACATCCAGAACAATGTCAGATTCTAACGGCCTGGGCAGAAGCATATCAGCTCTAGTACTCACAGAACTAGCATTCTTCTCTGGCCCAACCTTGACAACATTATCACATATAACCTCACCCCATATGTATACATCCCCTAAAGCATCGCAATCATCCTGTGCAGAACCATGACTTGAAGTACTAGGAGCACTAGAAACACTCACTCGAAATGCATCTGAACCAGATCCTTTCACCTGCATGTTTGTTTGATCCAAAGCTACATGTGAACTTTCTGAATGCACCGAATTATCTGTGCGATAACTGTTCGGAGAAGGGTTTATGTTTGACTTGATCGAAACCTCCGGAGAGCTAACCTCTCGTGTAGCACTCACAGAACTGTTGCTTGGACTATTTGATGTCAAATCTCTGTTATCCTGGTATCATTTCATTAGGAATCACAAGTTAAACATGATAGTGATGTTATGATATAACAGAGACCATATCCATATAGACCGTGTTTTAACATCACCAAGACCATCACAAACATAATTTGCTCATTCTACATATTAAGAACCATTTGGCAAACTGTATAAATCAATGTATAAATGGTCATACTTCATTTTCAACCACACATTCCAATGGACTCACAAGTAGTATCCACTTATCCACCACTCATTTCTATCTATTTATAAATTTAATCATTTATAAATTCTTTCCAAATGAAGACTTACTCTTCCACTGATTGATTGCAAACTCCAAGACCAGTGGCAGTAAAACAGGTGTCAAAAAGCCAATAAGGACTAAAATCGTTCACATCATTCTGCCTGTTTCAGGATATGCGACCAAACAAATTGGGATTGCCAAAATCACTCCTTTTTTTTTTTTTTTAAATGTAAGATTTTCTCAACGTAAAAAGGACACCATGATTTTCACTAAAAGATATCCTAAGGAAATCAAAGTATCCCAAAAGGCTTTTTATACTCATCTCCAAGTTTTAGTGTTGTTAGACACCTGTGTGAAAGCAAAACAAAAAAATTGGCAAACCTGACCTTTATAACTAACCTAGTTATCTAATCAAGAAAATTACAGCATCTTATTTCAATGTATGATCCCAAAAGAAAGGATAAACTCCATGACTAACCGATAGATAATGCAAGGTTGCAATACTTACATCAAAATAGAGCCCTCCATCATTCCATCCATCAATTTTTGAGCGTCCAGCTTGTCCCAGTGATATTAAAGCCTTAAGGCCAGCAATCCAGATCTCTGCCTCAACTTTGTCTTTGCAGATCTAATTATACAACAAAGCATAGGCATAACTTCATAAAATTACAGAGAAAATGCAATATTTATTTAATAACAGAAATCAATCAATCACCAACCAGATCAAGGGATCTTTTCCCATTGTTGTATATGAGGGAGAAGGATAAATAGTCCTTTTCAGGGCGAAGATATCTTTGAAAAACAGCCTAGAAACATACAAAAAGAAGTTGAGGAATAGTTACAAACTGTCAAAATTGTCCTAAAATGAATTAGGAACATGAAATAAGGTCTTCAAAGTCTCACGGTTCTCTGTCCAGGGATAATTCTTGAAACTGAAGCTAACTTTAAACTTCTTTCACCACTACTAGAAATCCAAATTAAAGATGTTTCGTCCTGCAATATTAACATTAAATCAACTTTTAGCATGTTGGAGAAACAAAATAAATGCGAAACTGAAAATAGTTCGAGAAGTCGTGACAATATGCTAAATTAAGGACTGATGGTTAATAGAAAGGAGTAGCGACTCAACTAGATATTACATGTACCTTTCAAAATGATGGATATTCAAAACATCATGAATTCTAATGACCATTGACGGCCACCAAATTCTATCTTACTATAGAAAGTATTACAGATTGTAATTGGAAAGAAGCTCCAACAAAAGCATAACTTCTTTAGGAAAATGCCGGATGTACCGAATGGGGGGTACCGAATGGTGTACCCCCCTCACAATGTGTGCGGGGCCCGTGTGTGTTTAAAAATGGCGGCTCGTGGTCCCCACCTCCTAATGTGAGTGGGGTGTAAAAGATTATGTAAAAAAATTATGTACATGTAGCATAACCCAAATTAGAAAGGGGGAAGAAGAAACTTTCTATTATTTCAACTTGAGTAATTGTGAATTAAATTATGTAAATGTAGCATAACGGTACCCCCCCCCCCCCCCTCACAATGTGTGTGGGGCCCGTGTGTGTTTAAAAATGACGGCTCGTGGTCCCCACCTCCTAATGTGAGTAGAGTGTAAAAAATTATGTAAATGTAGCATAACCCACTTCTTTATATACATTCTTAATTCAAAACACAGAAATTATTAATTCTTCCTTTGCAAACCAATCACTCTGTGATAAATATTCACAAGGCTGCGACAGACAATCTTCCTATCAGAAACAAAAACATTCAAAAAAATCCAGTTTAGTCTGTTGAGAAGAGCAAGCACTAAAACGAATCTGCCATCCTTTTCAATCTAACCCGGCCGTCATTTCATTTTCATTCACAATTTATTAAACTTCCCAATTACTGTAGTAACTTGGCCATTACTTTTACATTATATAGAGATAGATACATATGAGATCTACAATCTGTTTTGTTCGATCAATTTATAAGATGCCAAAAGAAAACACAGCCACTATCAGACCTCCAAAGCATGAATATTGTAACGGCATAGAATATCTCAGAGGATCACCAAAAAAAAAGGCAGGTATTTTGTACGCCAGAAATTTGGAAGACTCCAAATGCAGTTGACAGGAAATATATGGATGGTTTCTTCCCATAAAATGAGTATCTGAGTATTAATAGTCTAAGCATACAGTAACATATTTCAAATATTACATCAAACTTGAGTATTGAAGCACCAATCCACTCCTAGTAATCAGAAATAAAGACAAGATGTTAATATCAAGAGGAGAGAGGTGTCTTTCCCTTTTATAATCACAGTGCTGGCATGAAACTATCACCCTGCCAACTTATTGTGATATAAAAACATAATCCACCACAAGAAATATTTCAATAAATGCTTATATTTCTTATTAGATTTTTTTTAAAAAAATAAAAGAAAGTGTTATATCAACTCTCACCTATGTTGTGAGAAAATGATGGGTATAGAGATTATAACTTGCATCACAAGAGAACAATATAATGCTAGTACAGCATAGAAAAAGGAAAAAAATCACAACGTAATATTAATAAGGACTGCATGGATAATATCATCTCAAGCACCTATATGAATCTGTTTATGAAAAAACATCTTTATCCCTTTCCCAGGAGATCTTTACACAACTAAATAAACGGGTAAGTCCTGATTATGCATAAAGTATATTGAACTTACATTAGAGAGTCTAAACGGGTAAACTTTAGGCTTTCCTTTACGACCATATTTAAGTAGCTGAGCACCCTTTTTTAGAGCAATCAATGCCTGAAAAAGGTAATAGGAGATCAGTCACTAATAGGGGCATTGTTAAGGGGTAAAATCTCACATCGAATAAAGATAAAAACATAGACGAATTTATAAGAGTTGAGGCTACTCCTTTTAATAAGGTTAACCTTTTAAGATGGAACCCAAAATTTCAACATGATATCAAAGCCCATTATTCTCCAACAAGTAATACAATTCGATTAAGACTCAAAAAAATAGAGCACGTGAATTTCAAGATTGGGCTCAAACGAGACACCATCTTGTAGGGGCACGTTAAGGGATAAGATCTCACATTGAATAAAGATGAAAACATAGATCAATTTATAAAAGTTTGTATTTTGGACTACTCCTCTTAATAAGGTTGATCTTTCAAGATGGAACCCCAAATTTCAACAGGTATTTACAGCTGTTAACATAAGATGATTTATAGAGAATGGCCCAGTTTCAGAAAAAATAACATTATATAAGTTTAAACAGCTAAATAGATTGAGAAGCCATCTCTAATAAGAAGTGTAAACATTTTCACAACAATAATGACGTGACAGCACAGATGCGTCTGGACATCTTACAGGCATTAATGTGGTACTCCTTTATCCATAACTTGATGACAAATACAAGTTTTATTTTAGACAGTCATCAAACTCTTATCCGACCAATGCAAGACACTTCTTAAACATGTGAACAAATTATAGAGAATAGATGTTTTTCTTAAATAGTAAAAGAAGGCATAATATCACATAAAAAGCAAATGAAAACACTAAAGTGAATATATTTTTATTAGGGAAGCATGATCATATGCATTTCGTTAAAGATAGTAGGATATAAGGGAATTTGTAGAGGGATGAAAATTTATGTCACTCAAAACTCTTAATGTTCTCCCTATTTTTCTAGTCTTGTTTTTACCATGTTACTGAATAAGTAAATGCAATGTATGAACTAGAGCAACTATAATTATTTTTCGATGCAACGTTTTCTATGAACTTCTATAGAGAGATTTTGTAATGTTAAAGAATTGCATTTGTTTTTCCAAATAAACTTGAGAACTACTGTTAATATTTGTTAAACAAACGGTTGCTAATGTAATACTCACTTCGTCCCACTTATATAGGCTGATTTTATTTTCACATAGATTAAGAAACTTTATTTAATATCATTGAAAAAGCAATTTTTGCAAAGAATTTTCCTAATTTACCCTTATTTACTTACCAACAACTTGTAGTAAATAATGTGTTTTGTCCATGTTTCGAAGAAGAGGTGGGAAATGTGTGTATGTAGTTGGATAATTCCGAGAAGGTAAATTAAAATATGTACAATTTCAAGATTAAGTGCGAGGAATTGGTTATAACTAGACAAATTAAATAAGAGTATATTAGTAAACAAACAAAACAAATATTTTCTCAATAAAGAAACACGACTACATAAAGAAAAGAAAATAAGGAAAATCGGTTTATATAAATGGGACGGAGGGAGTAATTAAAAAAAAATTACTATGGTGCAAGGAATTAATAAAGAAGGGTATAAATACCACACTGCATACATTTAAATTTACATTTGAACGTTAAACTGAAATTTTCTTACATTTGTTCCATTTTTCATGTTCGTAGGTCATGAACCTTCTTGCATGTGCATATAAGTTAAATTGAACTTAGACAACTCTCTCATATATTGTGTTCCATTTTTCATGTTGGTAGGTTCATGCAGCTTCTTGCACGTGTCTATACTACATGTCCGCCCTTAGAGAATTGTCTTACACTCATTCCATTTTTCATGTCAGTAGGTTCATGTAGCTTCTTTCACGTGTCTATATTACATGTCCGCACTTACTTTGCTTCATCATAACATAAATAATGATATATATCACATGTTTATGATATTTCCATGTTTAACTCCATTGGTTTAATACTCAATCATTACATATATTTCTATGCATTGGAGACAATCACACAGTGACTTTCAACCACATCAGTTAAACATATACATCTTCATGTTTAGCCATATATCTGTTAACCAGGTAAAAATCCCCAAAAGCACTAGGAAATTCAAAGTTGCAGCCCATATTCTTATAAATCCCAGATAACTGTACTGTATCAAAAATCTTAGGCAATAAAATTATTAGTGATAACTCTTCCCCCTCATCTCACAATCCTTCCTCATTTTCTGAGTGGTGAAGGCCAAAAGGGGAAGTACTTGAATGCCAAAGGAAATGAAAATACTGCCAGAAACAGGTTCTTGCATGTTTTAAACCTCAAATTACTCCAATTTAACATTCCATACATCTTGTTAAGAAATACGTACCAATTGAATTAGGAACAGCAAATTCCGAAAAATACCAGTATAAAGATTCCATTTTTTTATGAGCTACTACAAAATATGAAAGAACGTTTTTATTAAAGATAGCGTAGAGTTTTAAAAAATCACAGCAAATCAAATATAACAAAACAAAAAGACTTCGTTCTTCTAACTTCTAAATCAACCGTTTCATCGATTCTTGAAAAAAAATGCATAATTACAGATACGATTTTCAGATGATCAAATTCTTTAAAAATTAAGTTACAAATTCTTCACCTTTAGCAATAAAAAAACACCAATCTAACACAAAGATCTTATTTTTTTAATCTTTGAAAGTGTTCAGAGAGAAAGAGATAACTAAAGTACCTGCTCGATGTCACGGTTGGCATTACCATAGCTAACAAGATCTGCCATTCCATGTGAAACGGTCACCGCCACACCACCGCCACCACCATCTCCCTCGGCTCATTATCATGCGCCTCCACGGCCGTAAAGTACCATCCACACCTCACCTCTTAAATTACCAAAACACCTCCAACATTCAACAGTACTAAACCCCTGCCCCTTTTTCCCCTCAGATCTGAAAAAATTGACCGCAAAACACCGTACTAAAACCTATACTACCAGTTTCCTTGATGCTTAAAAGTCAAAGGAGAGTCCTTTTTAGTTAATGTCGCGATGGACTGAAAACGAGTGGTCGAGTCTTTCTCCGGCTGTGTATATAAACAGTTGCCGGCGGCGGAAACAGTGGTTAGGAACTCCCGGCAACGGGTGGAAACTAGTGAGAGAAAACGAGGAAAACAAAAAGAAATAATTTTTAGAGAGAGAGAGAGGAAAGACGAAGGTAGTTCTCGTGTAAGAATAAGACAGACTACTCAGTCAAAGAATAGGAAAAAAGAAAAGGCACCTTAAAAAAAATAAAAAATTAACATTATTTAATTTATTTAATATTTGAAATGTTTCAAAAATATATTTTTTATTTTTATTTTTTTTTACTTAGCCCCTGCTAAATTATTGGATGATGCGGAAAAAAATTGTATTACTGGATGAAAAGTCAAAAAAAAAGTCAAAAAGCACATTTGGTATTTATTTTGTAAAAATAATTTAATTAAACTATTATGTCCGGTAATTTAATTAAGTTGAAAAATTATAGGTGGGACCCTGCCTAATTATAATTTCGTTTCCTTCAAGATGTATCCATTTTCATTGCTTCCCTTCTTTACAAAGAAAAGAGAATAAACAAAGAAAAAATAATTAATGTTCACGATTTTACCTTTTCATAATTCATAATAATCATTTACCATAAAACTACTACGACTTCAAATAAAAATACGTGTACGCACCTCATATATGTTAATTTAAGCAATTTGATAATGTCGAAGTCGAAGTCGAAGTTTGGTAAAAAATTTGTGAGAATTACATTAATTTTGTAGCATACAAAAATATTATTCTACCGTCGAATTTTTTTTGAAGTAAGATTGAGCACCTGTTTGTTTCCCATTTCCTGTCAACAAAAATGAATTTTTGTACCCCTTTTTTTCAAACTTTTTGGGGACGTTGTGAGAGAAAATGGTCACAGAAATGGCTGCACATGTTTGTAACGATAGGAAAATACATTAAAATGAGATGAAAATTGGAAACAAACAGAAGCTAAAGGAGTATTCATGACTTCTTCGACTACAAATCAATTTTACGTATATTTTTGTAGGCACAGCCATAAAAACTCCGCATGGTTTGTCATTTTTGGATAAATACAAGAATTTTAAAGGATATGCAAATTCTTCAAATGTTATTATTGATAAATTCTAAAAAGAAATAGCACATCATCTAGAATATGGAAACTTATGTTTGCCTTTATTTTTTCAAAATTTATTTTTTAATAATATATTTTTATAAAAATGATATTACACGTAAATTTAAAAATTTCAGTGGATACAGGGGAGGATTGACTAAACCGGTCAAAGGAAAACGGTCCAATTTTGTGGGCCAAATTGTCTAGCGTTAATAGTTGAATTCCTATAATACCCTTGCATTTAGCTGACGTGGCAATGTTTGTACTTGTGTGCCGTGCTAGTTTGGTTTGTCATGTTCATGAGGTTGGTGTGATCTGGTACATCGGAGTTCACGCGGATCAATTTAATAAATGCTTCTTAGTATGCCACGTAGCACCAAATTTTTAATGAAATTTTCTAGGGTTCAAGAGGGGAATCAAAGCATCAACTATTCGGCTATTCTTCCTAGTTAATTAGGTTGTTTTCAGTTTCTAAAATAAAATGTGAGTATTTCTTTCAATATCACACGAGCAAGTTTTTTTTTCTTATTCCTAATTGAGTGATGAATGGTAGAAAATGCAAAGAAGTATGAAAGATATATAGTCCATATTTGGTGCGGATTAAAATTTAGATTTTATTTTAAATCAAAATTAATAATTCATTTTAAACATATATATTATAGGTACCACAACTTTTCACTATACATTTCATTAAGTTCTATCAAAATTTACTAAAAATTCAATTTTTATCCTCACCAAATAGGGGTACAGTTTTGAATCATCTTAATTTTGGATTTATCTGGTAGAAATTTTCAACTGCTTTTAAGCTAAAAAATAATCTTTTTTTTTCAACTGGTGGGTCCCACCCGTGAGACAAAAAGTCAATCATGGCTACCTTATTTCCTTCTAACGGTTCAAAAAATCATTTTTTTTGGTTTAAAAAGCGCTTCCAACCAGGCTCTTTATTTGGTTTTTCTAGGCATCATAAATTAAAAGAGAATACAAAATCAAATAATTCTTCCAATCTCATGTTATGAGAATTTGATGCATGGACAATGTTTCTTTGAATTTGGGCTCATAACGGCATGATGTTTGTATGTAGAGCTCGTTACACATCTTTGAAATATATAACATTATCAAGTTAATTCATTCTACCAATGCAATCCACTTTATACCACTCAGAATCAAGTCCTGGAATATACCACAAGTCTAGTTCGTTGGACCTAATCCATTTCAAACATTTTCGTGCATTATCCATCCACTTTATGGGAAAGTTTTAGCATATTGCCCAAAAGCTATTAGTTTATGGCACTAGTACAATCCACCACATAACACCCCAAATCAAGCCTAAAATCCTAAAATCATTCTATTGGGCCCACCAAATTTTAGCATGCTCTTGTATTATGCAAACACTCAATGGGAATGTTCGAGTATTGACTCAAACACGAGACCTTCAACTCTAATGCCAACTGATATAAGGTATTGATAACACATTTTTCAAAAATTATAGTTCATTGCACTAATGCAATTTATTCCATATCATCCAAAATCAAGTATGAGATGCACCCCTAGCCCAATCTGTTGTGTACACTAATATTTCAAGCATAATACATTACAATATAAGGCAAGATGTATCAATATGTTTGGTCTTTCTTGTTTTTCTTGAAAATCAATAGCTAACCACTTGAGTTACTAACTTCTAGAGTTAGGCTCAATACAATCTGATGTGCTTGATATTTCTGGTTTTGAAAATACCTTTTATATTTTTAGTTGTTACTAGGACGACTAGATGAACATATAGTCGTTTATGCTTTGCATTCAATATGAAATGTTGATGAAAATTATAGATCAACATCACAAACGGAATAGTTATGCTTTCTCAATGAATTTCACACTGTTCGCAAAATTATACTCGCAAGGCTCTTAGTATCCCAAAAAATTTCACATTACGGTAAGATCAAAATTAAGAGTCTGCCTGGTATTACTTTTTTCCCAGATTTTAATTGAATATTTTACCGTTGCAAGCTGCAGAAGTTGACTTCTTCCTCACAATGTGGGCCCCAGGTTGCAATGTAACGGTCATATAATCAATTTTCTGACCAAAAAATCGGCTCCAGGCAGGCTATAATTAAAGACACCAAGTTTCTCATTAATTTCACAGGTAATGTATCAACTTGAAAAAGATGACCTAAACTCAAGATCACAAACAATGGATCAAATTCCAAGTCCCCTCCGATTTACTCAAAATTTTGGGAAAACCCAATATTGTTAAGATCACAGAAAGTTTAGCTTATTTAAGTACAAGTGATTATTACTATAATCTTCCTTTGCTTTTGGGCAGTTTTGCACAAATACGAGAATTTTATTGGACATGGAGCCCCGAAACAATTAGGATTCGGTCGGTGAGCGACCACTGGACTAGCTGATGATGTAGCATATGGGCCCGTGATACATCAATGGGACCCTTTTTACCTTGCTCAAGATTGTCATGGACGGTTACTACTAGATTATCGCTGCCGCCACCTTGTTTGACTTTCTCTTTTTTATACTTTGACCTTTCTTATTTTGAGATTTTATGTGAAAACAGAAAAATAATTTGAAAGTCATTGTTCTATAATCTAGTTCTAGAATGATTATTAATTTTCACCGAAGAAAATCATATGTTCTGCCCTACACATACGTAGTACTTATCATCATACAGTTTGACTATAGCTTCCTTTTGGCTCTTAATCACTTTCGAATTTGCTACTTAAAATGAATTTCGCAAATTTATCATCGTTGCCCAAATTGTAAAAATCCATAGATTCATTTCAATCTTCATGAAAGTAACCAAAGCATCCCCATATATACCCTTGTGTTTGGAATAAAGGCGGAGTCTTGTTGTCACCTCAATCGCACTCATCACATTTAGTGCAAACTGTGGAATAGTCATTTTATTCGCACCGTTCACATTAAATCACATATAGCTTAAATCATTGTCAATTAATCGTTTGATCGAATTTTATGCAATGTCTCTCCAGAACTAAGTTCAGGTTGAACTTGCTCCAATAATGCTCTAAAACCACCTCGCCCGGTGCATCAGACGACGCTAATTGAGTTTGAGTTAAACTTTTGCACACTTTTGTTAGATTATGTTAACACACTAGAGACGGCAACATGCCGTAGTATATGGAATTTAGTATTTCGAAAAAGATTTTTTTTTTTTTTTTTTTGGTATAAAATTTTGATAAATAGATGACACAAAACTTGAACTTGTAACCAATTTGTCCATCTCGTAATCAATCCTCTAACTTTCAGTTGATCCATAACAACTTCATTAGATTCCGAAAGGAGTTAGGGTTTTAGGGGACAAACATGGTACACCATCATCTTCACAACCATTCATAATGATTTATTAGCTTAATTTCTAAATTATAAACAATAATGAAGAAACTTTATATATTTAGAAGCTATCATTGTCTAAGAAGATGCATAAATTATTTATTTTCTATCATTAACTTCTTGGACAATAATTCCCCACTCTCTTCATGGATTGGAACTAATTACTTGATGCTAGACACCAATAACTTTCGCGATGGATAAAATTAGTGTAGTTCGGTTTGATCATAATTTATCCACAAGATTCTAGTTCAAAAAAATAGATCGAGATGACCAAATCAAAAATTTTACATGGAAAACTTCAAAATTAGTGAATAATCTTGGACGTTCAAAGACATAAATGTTATACTATTTGAAAAATTATTACGACCATAAAGATTTTTCGACCACCAAAACCCTCAAGTATCGCAGAAAAAATAACCTAGAGATTACTACATCCACAATTTTCTGCATTTTGAACTAATGATACACATAATAGTTTAAAGCATAGACAAGGGAGTTGGTGGTTAGTGAATTGATGGCAATCATAGTCGTTATTATATAATGAATGTAATTGAAAGCCGCCTTCCATCATTGTGAAGGAAAAAGTGAGAAAACATTTGGTATGATTGAATTGAAAAAGCCGGACAAAAATTATAGAAAAAGAAAAGTAAAGAAATATACATACACTCTCATATATGTAAATATACAGAGAGGTAGAGGTGGGTGGGGTGGGGTGTAGTAGGGGTGAAAAAGACTAACTTTGAAGAGAATAAGCCAAATTTTTAAATGTGGAGGGGCCTTATGAGATGACTACTTATAAGTTTTGGTCTGGTTGTGGATTGCATTTTGGGGGCCAATGTGTACATATCAATGCCATGCACTTTGTCCTTTCTTGCACTTTCTTTTACATATTGCTTCATTCCTTTGGCATGAATATATATGTCGACTGGCCACGTTGATTTTGGATCGTCCAATGCTTGCAACTTTCCGGCCTTGCCTTGGTCTGTTTGTCAAAATTGTGAGTAAAGTCGGACTGTAGAGGTCTAACATGTTCTACACTTAGAAAAAAGTTTCTTACTAACTATATATATACTTGACTTGGTGTCAATGACCGCAACTTTACTTAAGCCCGTTGACCCATTCGCCGTCGCAATTTGCCCAACTTCGACTGCATATTGTAAACATTAGTTCAAGTTTGAGTTGTAATTTCCTTTTCATCGTAATAGTTTATTTCAATTGTAAAATAACTCTGATAATGGTAAACGTTCAGTATGATTCCTCGTCATTTAAACGTCTACTCTTATCACTTAATTTTTTGTTCTGCAAGCTATTATAGGAGGTATTAGTCTTTCAAAAATCTTTCAATCTTTCTGGTGTTCGCTCCCTGCACCAGCCATTGTTATTTTCCGTTTTCATCAATTGTAATTTCTAGTTTTCAAGCAATCAATGGTCAATTTACCTTCAGTGCATTTCAATTTCATGTTGTAAACTTTCTACAAATTGTAATCAA